>BJCO01466417.1:0-12237 GCA_018326465.1 Flaveria floridana
TATGTTCTTGCAAATTAATGAACCCATAATTTGTTAACCTCTTTTTTCCAAAATCAACCGCATGACCTAGGACAATGCAAGTAAGACATTTGCGAGAGTGCGTTAAAAGAGGGAGTCCATCAGTGAAGGATCACCTTAGGTCGTGGGTTTGACCCTTGCAAAGGTCAAGGTTTTACACTCCTTTCTTAATTACTAAAATTATATTTTTATCCTTGCAAGGATCAAGGTTTCCCTCCAATGAAAGCTATTTTGTAGTTAAAGTCGTGTAACACCCCCTGAGTTTAAGGGTTCTAGCCCTGCCTATAACTGGTTAATGTAAATTAGTTATAGTGTATATTAGGAGTAAGTTAGATATGATGAATGTGTGAGTTGTTCTGAGTTGGAAAAACAACATTTGCTACAACTTTTATTATTATATATAGGGCCACCAAAATTAACGTTCATGATCCCAACATTAAATGTAACTTCATCTATAGAAGTAACTTTTTCATAGAAGGGATATAAATTCAACAGTCAACACCATGAGTTCAAACATATCAAACGAATACATAGATTTGGTTATCATTAAAAAACCTTATTTAAGATATCCGTTCATGTGATGTTTTGGTCTCCTACAAGAAAACCCACTTGTACATTAGGATCTATGGTTTTTACATGACTATCAAAGTGCAAAAGATGGTAAAACAAACTATTTTTTTTTTAAATTTCAAGCAAGGTTAATCAACTACTGATGAAATATATATTTCTGATGCTCTAATGAAATTAATCATTACAAGAAAATTGGAAGACATTTCTATTTTTGTTATAAAAATTCCATCTTTTTCAAAGCAGATGTTAGGCCTCTAGTCAACAAAGTTGTGTATCTGTAGGTTTTGACTCACCGATTACTCATATGTAAAGTTGTTAGTTTAACAGAATACAATGTTGTAAAAAAGATAGATCATTCTTGTACATCTAGAATTCAAATGAAATGTGTATTGAAGAAACAAAACTACATTTATAAATTTATGAGTAGTGGTTAACCCCGATTCTTGATGCTGAGGAGTATATATAGTTACCACTAGCAGCATGACCTCATATAAACATATAATACATTAAATATGTTTAATAGATCCACATGTACATTTATCACTTGTTTGTATAAAGTTTATGGCAAACTAAGTAATTAAATTCATTTCCACATTAGATAGCTTCCTTGGTTGAGTTGTAAACGATTCAAACATTCAACAAACGGTTGATGAATCATTTGATGAGAAGTTTATTCACATTTGTTTAATAAAGGAACGAATATGACAAGAAATTCCGTTTGATTAATTAAATGGATATACGTGAATTGAAGTTGCGGTCGCTCAGTTGCGCTTTCAATGTTTAATAGTTTGTAGGTTGATGTTCATTCATTAGAGAGTTAATTACATGACTGGTCTCTATGGTATACTCATATTGCAAAATTGATCCAAACTTTTGAGAAATTACATCTTTGGTTTCAACTGTTTGCGAAATCATAACACGATTGGTCTCTTGAGTGGATGACAGTTAATTTTTGCTATTAAATTGATGTAAAATAACCATTTTACCACTAAACTGAAAAATACATAAAATGTGAGACTCATTCTCTTTTAAATAATTACATATTAATATTAATATGTATACATATACACACACATCACCAACATCCGCATCAAATCACCATCACTATCATTATCTAACCACCAAACCACCACCCAACACCGTAACCTAAACCACTGCTCACCATCATAACCCAAACCATTACCCATCATCATAATCCAAACCATTACCCATCACCGTAACCCAAGCCATCGCCCACCACCATAACCCAAACCATCCCCATCACCGTAACCCAAACCACTGCTCACTAGTCACCATCTTTGATCAAGTTGGTCTCAAGGTTTCCTATAATGCCCCAAATTTCCAAAATGAACCTAAGTGGTGAAATAATATTAATAATAGTATTATTGAATTTTATTCTTGAAAAGATTAGTTAGTTTGTCAAGTTTAGGTTGGAAAACAAAATGTTAAAACTTGAGGGACCAAATATGGCTAAAGATGAAATTAATACAATAACCCTAACCTCCCCATAGCAATCGGCCGCCCCTTCCTCTTTCCCCAACCAAGTGACCTCCCTTCCCCCTCCCCCTCCCCCTCCGGCGACCTTTGTGGCTATGGTTGGAGCTACGGCAGCCTGCTCCGGCCAAGGCGATGATCAGAAGAAGCAACCTCACACCCCCCTATATTCTTTCTTTCATCTCCAATTCAAGCTCATAGCAAGATCAAGAGTTCAATCTTCTCTCGGTGAGGTTCCCGGTAGTATGCGGTAGCGGTAACAATGATTCATTCTTCTTGCAAGAAGGGTGAGCTCATGAACCGAGCATAGGTGCTGGCGACCACCCAACGACCACTGCCATAGCTCCGACAGTGGTGGAGCCTCACGGCAGTGACGACACCGACCTAGAAGTAGCTCCGGTGGCTCAGTTTTGGTTCAGCTTTGGTGGTGCAGTTTCAACAGAAGTGATTACCTTCCGGTCTAAATTCCTGATGGTCCCTGTAGCCTTCGAACCACCTGGAGATGGTTAGGTTAGGTTGGTTATGGTGGTGATCTTGGTGGTACGATGAAGATGAGTTGGAACAGAAGCTTTCGATGATGATGATGATTTGACGATGCTACTGATGGTTTGATGATGAGAGTGCTCGGTGATGATGGGGGTATTATAAAGATGAATGTTTGATTAAGATGATGATGATTCTATGATGATAATGGTTCGAAAATAATGATGGTGCTAAGATGATGAAGGTTCGATAATGATGATGATTGAGCGATGATGGTGCTGTTTGGATGATGCTGTTAATAGATGATGGTTATGATGTTAAATGATAATAATAACAAAGAATACATTTCAGACTGATGGTGGTGCTGATTCTTGATGATGGAATTGTGATTAGAATAACAATGTTACATGAGGGGGTGGCTTTCTTGACTGCTTTAGGTGTGACATGAGGTTGGTATTAACATTAAGAAAAAAAGAAGTGATGATGATGTTTAGGATGGTGTTTGATGATAATATCTTGACTATGTTAAATGTGGTTTGATTATGTTATGGTGAAAGGATATGGCGATAGATATGGTTACACAGTAGTAACTATGGTTAGAGGATGTTGATAGCCATGATTTAATAATGACGTTTGTATGAAGATGAGGATAGTGTTGAGTTGCAGCTTCATAATGTGTGATTACTGTTACTGGACGACTAAGGGGTCGGGTCATCTATTTTCTTCTAGACGACTTGGAGATGAGTTTAAAACTAGACGATTTAGTGAGGGTTGACGTGGGACGCTTTGGTATGGTTAAACTGGACGACTTGGGATGTTTAAAGCTAGATGACTTAGATGGCCAAGGTGAGTTCTAGACCCCCACTTTTAAATGTTTTATCTCTTTTGGGGCTAGTATGCATACCTACATTACGTATTCTATCAAACCAACCATTTTACATGTAAATATGACTTTTCTGTGATTTCCTATGATGTTCTGACTCGTTGATGATATGATGATATGAATGTCAAGTTCATTAGTGAACTTTAGATATCCGAGGCTAATAGTCACTACCAGAAACAAAGTTTAGGTATAATCGATGGAAATGATAGGCATAAGGAATGACGGTTCGAAACATGCTAGCATTTCCCGCATGGACATGTACCCGTATTATTAGTCTTATCTGGGTTAATATGTTTGCCTAAGTTAATTTACTTACCCGTATTAGGTTGTTACCCGTATTTGTATTACCCGTATTAAGATGTTTGTTACCGTATTGGTATGTTATACACATAGGTATGTTACCCGCACAAGTACACCTTTAAAATTAGTATGTTACCCACAAAAGGTTACTATTACCCACATTAGTGTACTTGGAGTGTTTTTATTAAGGGGTTCTGATTAAGCGTCGACTAGGATTTGACAGCTATACGATGTGATTGTTTCTCTATATAAAGTATATACGTTGATTTCTATGAAGTGTTATTTAATGCGCCATGTTGACTGGTACTACGGATGATATAATGTAAAGTATTACTTATAATAAAGTGGAATATTAATTAATAAAAAGAATGACAGTGAAACCTATTAAATGTTACGCCGGGCCCGTATGATGATGAAAGTCTTGCAAGCAATATGTATGGAGGTTCACAACCAATGGGTTGTTAGCTCAACTGTGTACGGCTTTAATAGCCCACGAGGATGCACACTGGGGGTCTAATCCTTATGATTGACCATGATGATGAATGGGCCTTTATTCATGAGCAGGCTTCATGCCTTGCAGTGTGGGTCAACTGTCAGGGGTCAGCTACCGTGTTTATGTGTACCGATAGGGATCGATATTCGTTGTCGATCAAAAGCGGGCTCTTGCTTTGTGCAATCTCATTTAAGATGAAGTGAAAGATAATGAAAGAATGAAAGATAATGAACATTCTTATTAAGGCGCAAGAAATGTTATGTATTATGATGTACGCGTGTTCATTAGAAGAATAATAAAATTTATATTTTATTATATCACTTTCAGCAATGCTGACTTTGTATGCATATTAGTTGGTAGGTAAAGATGATTGCTGAGGATGGCACGGATATAGAGCTACTTGGAAAATAAAGACTGGTATCCACGTTTAGGGAAAGCATATTACAAATTTTGGGCAATAAAATGTAAATGATTTAACTACAAACGTTTATTTTACTATTAGATTATGTAACGACAGAAATGTTTAAATGTGTCCGTTGCAAAGATTATACATGAAATGATTTTATGAGATGATGGACCAACTGTGAGGCTTCCCAGGAACGGGGCCTTACAAGTTGGTATCAGATCCAAAGTTTAAGAGAATTGGGTAAATTATTTTCAAATCCTAAACCTAAACTGAAATTAGGGCCAAGTGAAGGGATGCCAGCCAAGGTAGCTACGTGTCATCAGGTAAAAGTTTTTAAGTAAACTGGTAGGATATGCGTGTGCTACTTGTTTATATGTGCTTAGGAGATTTGAATACCGATGTGAATTGGGATAGGGAATATTTAGATCATGAAAAGTAATGTAGTAGTCAATTGCAACTGGCCACTGTAATTGAAAACTTACAATACTTGTCATGATCTGGACTATTTCCTTGAATGATAACGTTAGTATTCCGAATCTTATAGGTAGCTTGAATGATTTATGAGGTTTTTAAGAAGGTAAAGCGATAGAATGATCTCTAATGTAAGAGCTACCTTTGGTAAAGCTATTTGGATAGCAATGCCTGTAAATGATTGTAAAATAGTAATGGAAGGTTAGAACTTTCTTCTGGATTGCATGTTACTACCCTAGTTGGATGTAATATAGTCTTGGATATGAATCGACTAGCTGCATACGGGACTGATACTACATGACATGGAAATATGACCCGTTGGTTTGCACATGATGGAAGTCTAGTCATGACTTAGGATAATGAAGATTGCATGATTTCGGGGATGATCCTAATAATGAGATAGACCAGTTTATGAAACAAGGTTGAGGAGCTTATCTAGTGTAAATGAAAGATGCTAAGGGCAAAGTCTTAAAGTTGACAGATGTAGCTATAGTGTGTGCCTTCCTAATGTGACACCGGAGGACCTTCTTGGAGTTTGAAGAAAGAGTTTTAGTTCGATTTGTCATCTGGGACTCAGCTCGTAGTCATGTCATGGTACCGATTGTTTTGTTAGGAATGAAAGAGTTAGTGATATAGCTTCAAGACCACCTTAATCAAGGTTTTGACATATTGATTATTTCACCCATATAATACTTCGGTGTTGTCTGAAAAGAATAAAGATGAAAGAAGGTAGATGTGCAAGGATTGTAGATAGCCGAATAAGCAGATAGTGAACAATAGGTAACTATGACCTTGAATTAACAGACTGTTCCACCAATTGTAAGAGGCAAGTTGGTTTTTAAGAATCAAGTGTAGGAATAGTCATCAACAGTTATTAAGGGACATGATAAGCTCTTTTGCATTATTTGTGGACTTAATGAATATGAATTGCTAATTAACGCTCAATGGATTTGTGATAGTGTTATAGAGGATGTGCTCATCAAATCCAAGAGTAAATAAGGCTATGCAGGTCACATCTGCGAAGTGTCAAGGAGAAAATACAAGAGAATTTATAAGTAACATCCTTAGAGTGAGCATTCTAGTTATGTGAAGCAAAGATCTTCAAATCATGATAGAACTTGATGAAAAGGGAGCAGTAATGTAAAAGGGTTCCTGGAGAATGATGTTAGAATTCTATAGCTTATGGGAGTGACTGATTACTATAGATTGCTTATTCTGTACTTCCTAAGGATACTCTTGCTATTGGTAAGGTTCACAAGAGATGACATCAAGTTTGAATGAGAAATTGGTTAATAAAAATGATTCAGGAACAGAAGGGAGAAAGTTGACCTCAACCTTGGTGATAATTTTATCACTATGTGTTGAGAATCTAGAGACTCATGTTTCATGAAAGGGTTCCGCTAAAATTCAATGTAACATGGCAAAGCAATGGCTATGTTGTTTAAAAGATTAAATGCAAGAAAATAACTGACCTACTCATGAATTAGGGTTCAGAGTCATAATATTTTCACTAATGAAATTGATTCATAAGAGAAAGACGTTAGGATGTTTGAAGGTTGCAAAGGCTATGTGTAGACGGCTAAAGAAGATCATACCTTATATAGTGTGTGTGGAACATGGTTAGAAGCAACATGAGAATCTGTGGTGATTGAGAAAGTATCATCCCACATTGTATAAGGACCAATAGGTTTCGAGGACGAAACCTAAATAAGGGGGAAAGACTTGTAGCACCCCAAATTTCCAAAATGAACCTAAGTGGCAAAATAATATTAATACTACTATTATTGAATTTTATTCTTGAAAAGATTAGTTAGTTTGTCAAGTTTAGGTTGGAAAACAAAAAGATGAAACTTGAGGGACCAAATGTAGCTAAAGATGAAATTCATACAATAACCCTAAACCCCCCATAGCAATCAGCCACCCCTTCTTCTTTCCCCAACCGGGTGACCTCCCTTCCCCCTCCCCCTCTGGCGACCTTCGTGGCTATGGTCGGAGCTCCGGCAGCCTTCTCTGGCGAATGTGATGATCAGAAGAAGCAACCTCACACCCCATATATTATTTCTTTCATCTCCAGTTCAAGCTCACAGGAAGCGAGAGTTCAATCTTCTCTCGGTGATTTTCCTGGTAGTGTGCGGTAGCTGTAACAATGATTCATTCTTCTGGCAAGAAGGGTGAGCTCATGAACCGAGCATAGGTGCTGGCAACCACCCAACGACCACTACCATAGCTCCGGCAGTGGTGGAGCCTCGCGACAGTGACGACACCGACCAAGAAGTAGCTCCGGTGGCTTAGTTTTGGTTCAGCTTTGGTGATGTGGTTTCAACAGAAATGATTACCTTCCGGTCTGAATTCCTGATGATCCCGGTAGCCTTCAAACCACCTGGAGATGGTTAGGAAGAAAAAGGAAATTGACCAAGTTGATCCGTTTGACCCGTTGGTGATATTATAGTTGAAATTCCATTCAATCAGGCATAATAGTTCATCATACATGGTTTTCATACAAGTTGTTCACATGTGTCACTACCTCAACCATTTGTTTTACCTAGATCATCATACAACTACATTATCATACAACAAGATTATCATACAACAAGATTATCATACAAGTTGATAATCATCACACTGTTTAACAAGATTTATGCCACCCAACATACTCAACAATGATCTACAACAATCCCAAGCATGGTCCTATCATAACCTACATAACCCATTACCATGTGTACCCACCAAAATGATCAAAAATCTAAATAGCCAAATGAGCATTCATACAATCCAATTAATCCATTCCACCATATTATACATCAACAATGAACATGCTAACATGAGCCTAACGTTACAAATAGGCCCAATTCATCATATCCAAGAGTTCATACAATTAAAGTTTCCCTTTCGGGAAAGTGCATTCCAAAATCTATCTAACACTCATTACATTCATGAATTCATCAACAATATACCAAATCAAGTCCATACTAACATCCAAACATGACCAACATCATCAAATCACCATAATTCACAAATCTCATATTCAAAAGTTTCCATTAATGGCAGGGTATGAACTACATGATCAATACTTGGATTTCTAGCATAATTATCATAATCCCAACATTCATACAACATCATTAACATCCTAATATCATCAATTCATCATCAAATCACCATTCTCATGCACTAAAGTTACTATTATTAGTAACGTATGAACAACACATCCAAATCACCAATTTCTTGCACAATTAATGTAAACTAGCATCAATACTATCTAACTAACATCATACAACCAACAAACAATATCAATTTCATCAATCTTGAAAGTTCCCCAAATCAAAAGTTTCTACGTTTGCCCTAATATGGCCTAGAACACCAAAATCCGCATTAATACTTGCAATTATCACATAATCTAACATCAATTCAACAATACTAACATAGATTCATCATCAATTTCATCTTCTCATCACAATTTTTGGATTAGGGTTCACCAATATCAAAAATTATGAAAAAGCTTGATAAAACCTACCTTTAGACGTGTAGAAATCAAGACTTGAACTTGCTAACACCTTGGAACCCTTGAAACTAGATCATATCGACTTCTATGTGTGTGTGTTCTTGATTAGTTCGAAATGGATGAGGGGTTTGGGGGCGGTTTGCGGCCGAATGGAGGGTGGGGGTGATTAGGGTTTGTTTTGTTTAATTAGATTTAATTACAATTACCCCTTTAACCCTTGTAATTTGTATTTTATAAAAACTAAGCTTTTACAATCTTTTTAAAAGGTTTTTAACTAAAATAACAAGCATATAAGCTAATAACAATAATCATATACATTATCTTTATTAGTTACAAAACACACTAATTTAAATACACACGTTAACACGTTACGCGATAAAATTTACAATTAATATTTAAATCGCGTAAACACCTAAGCATTACACAATTATCACATTATTGATTAGATTATTATTAGTTTATCATTGTTAATTATTATTAGATCACCAACATTCAACGAAAACTAGTTTGTGCTTATGACACGTGTATGCAAGACCTAACGGAACTAACAGAACTAATGGAGTTTGGTAACAGAAAATTACCGGATGTCAGATTATCTTCATGTTGAAAGAATTTTCATCCCGAAAATTACATTACATGGTGTGTTCCATCACTGGTCTACTTCATTGGCACGAAGTAATTGAGTGAGTTTCGGGTGAGTTGTCACATCATCCCCATGTTGAAAGAAATTTCGTCCCGAAATTTAATCAATACATTCATCTGCTGGCATCGTATTTTTGAATAGTTGAGGATACTTAAGCTTCACATGGTCCTCACGTTCCCACGTGAATTCCGGTCCACGTCTTGAGTTCCAACAAACTTTGACTATGGGTATCTTGCTTTGCTTAAGTGTCTTTACCTCACGATCCATCACCTCGACTGGTTCCTCAATGAAGTGTAATTGTTCATCTATTTGCACCTCTTCAAGCGGTACTACCATTCTTTCATCCATTAAGCACTTCTTCAAGTTTGAGACATGAAATATATCATGAATTCCACCCAGCGAATCAGGTAGGGCTAATCGATAGGCCACCAGACCTATTTTTTTCAATACATCTAATGGTCCAATGTATCATGGATTTAGATTTTCTCTTTTACCAAATCGAATCACGCCTTTCCATGGTGAGACTTTCAATAAGACTTTGTCACTAACCTGAAACTCTATAGGTTTCCGTCGCTTATCCGCATAACTTTTCTGTCTGTCGCGCGTTGCAGCCATACGGTTCCTTACTTGTACAATCTTCTCAGTGGTCTCCTGTACCAACTCAGGGTCAGTCAACGCCTATCACCAACTTCTGCCCAACAAACTGGTGATTTACATTTCCATCCATACAAAGCTTCAAGTGGTGCTGCTTTTATGCTGGTGTGATAACTATTGTTGTAAGAAAATTCCACCAATGGTAGGTGAACTTCCTAGTTATTCCCAAAGTCAATCACACAAGCACGTAGCATATCCTCCAATGTCTGTATGGTACGTTCACTTTGACCATCGGTTTGCGGATGATAAGCGGTACTCATGTCCAATCGTGTACCTAAAGATTTCTACAATGACTGCTAGAAGTGCGATGTAAAACGAGCATCACGGTCAGAAATATTTGAGACCGGTACACCATGTCTTGAAACTATTTCTTTCAGATAAATTCGGTTTAACTTCTCCATTTTATCCGTTTCCTTTATCACCAAGAAATGAGCGGACTTCGTTAATCGGTCTACGATAACCCATATCGTGTCACAACCGTATTAGTTCGGGGTAGTTTGGTAATGAAATTCATTGAGATCTGTCCCCACTTCCACATAGGAATCTCAGGTTGTTGTAACAGTCCAGATGGTTTCTGATATTCCACTTTACCTTCGAGTAGGTCAGACACTTGCTCACATATGTAGCAACATCCGCCTTCATGTTAGGCCACCAGTAGTGCGCCTTCAGATCATGATACATCTTGTCAGATCCAGGATGTATAGAATATTTAGACTTGTGTGCCTCACTCATAACCAAGTCTCCCAGATTTCCATAGATAGGCACCTAAAGTCTATCCATGAAATAACGAATCCCATCAGCTTTCACCTCAAGCTGTTTACCCATCCCACATAATGACTCGGACCCAATGTTTTATGCTTTTAATGCCTCTGTCTGTGCTTTCTTAATTTGTTCAGGCAGTTGAGTGCTGATCGTAAGCTGTAAAGCTCGCACTCGTCTAGGCTTAGAGGTTTCTTTCCGGCTTAGGGCATCGGCAACTACGTTTGCTTTCCCCGGATGATACTTGATGGCGCAATCATAATCGTTCAGTAGCTCCACCCAGTGTCGTTGCCTCATATTTAGTTCCTTTTGCGCAAAGATATGCTGAAGACTTATGTGATCGGTGTAGATAGTGCATTTGGTACCGTACAACTAATGTCTCCAGATCTTCAAAGAAAAAACCAATACACCCTGGGTGGTATAGTTCTTCTCGTGAACCTTCAGTTGTCTCAAGGCGTAGGCTCTCACCTTATCCCGCTGCATCAAGACACAACCCAGTCCCTGGATGGATGCATCACAGTACACCACGAAATCATCTGTTCCTTCTGGTAATGCTAGTATTGGTATGATGCAGAGTTTCTGTTTCAGCAACTGGACGGCTGATGCTTGACTTTCTCCCCATTTAAACGCGGTACCTATATATGTCAAGGCAGTGAGGGGTTGAGCAATTTTAGAAAATCCCTCAATGAAGCGTCGATAGTATCCTACCAGTCCAAGAAATTAACGTATCTCACTAGGAGTCTTAGGAACCGTTCAATTCTTGATTGCTTCGACCTTTACAGGATCTACACGAATTCCCTTCTCATTCACAATATGACCCAAAAACTGCACCTCTCGTATCCAAAAGTTGCATTTAGAGAATTTGGTATATAGTTGCTCCTTCTTCAATAGTTCTAAGATCAATCGTAGGTGCTCCTCGTGTTCCTCCTTGGTCTTAGAATAGATCAATATGTTATCAATAAACATGATAACAAACTGATCAAGGTAGGGTTTGCACATACGGTTCATGAGGTTCATTGAAAGGATCTCAGCCTCTAGTTTGATCAATTAGGTTGTATTCGCAGCGGATTTAGCACGAGAATCAAACAAACAAGCAAGAACACAAATGATTTTTCATGTTACAGTAAAGTTATAGAGAGAGAGAACAATTCTGCGAAAAGGTGTTTTCTATTGAATCACACGCTTTGGCACCATTTACAATTAGGTCATCTTCCTTTTATAGGAAGAATGACGTCAGCTGATGTCACTTGATAGTGACATCAAACGGTTATTAACAAACTACTGAAAAACACCTAAACTACTGAAGATGTCAAACAGCTGACATCTTCTTACAAAATACTAAGTGTCAAACTACTTATTACAAACGACTGATAAGAAAAGAAACTACTGAAAGTTACAACGACTGAAAAACAAACTCTTCAGTCGTTTACAAACTACTGAAAGGAAAATTACAAACTACTGAAACTAAACTACTGAAACTAAACAACTGAAAAGTAAACCATCACAACAACTGAAGAAGTATTCTTCAGCTGTTGTGACAAACTCTGAAGCTTCAGCACTTGGT
>BJCO01466421.1:0-17388 GCA_018326465.1 Flaveria floridana
AGTTGTTGTGATGGTTTTTCCTTTTCAGTAGTTTATTTTGTTGTACAACAGCTGAAGAGCATGTTCTTCAGCTATTATAGTATCAGTAGTTAGAAACGACTGAAGAGGTTGTTCTTCAGTCGTTGTAGGATTTCAGTAGTTTCACTTTTGTCAGTACTTAGGAACTTTTGTAAGAAGATGTCAGTTGTTGACATCTTCAGTAGTTTTATGTTTAGTCAGTTGTAATTTTAATATTCAGTTGATGTCAGAAAAAGGACATCACCACCATGCTTTTGCCGCCTATAAAAGGATGGCAAACCATGCTGTTTTAAATGGCGAAACGTGCTTAGTAATAAAACATTTAATGTTTCGCAGAACTCTTCTCTCTCTATGTTTATGTTTTTAATTACAATATCTTTTATGTTCTTGATATAATTGCTAATTAATGTGCTAAATCCGCTGCAAACATAATCTAATTGATCAAACGAGAGGCTGAGATCCTGTCAGAGATGCCTAAGATCCATCGTCATGGTAAATGAACATATGCAAAAATAGTATTGTTTCAGATTCGAAAATCCTAATGAGTCGATGACAACAAACATAGCACAATAACGAGAATGGACACAAGGCAATCGATCAAAGCAATTATGGCTCTCATGAATAGTATGAAATATAACAAAGACAAGGATCAATTATAAAGGGAAAGTCCCGTAAAATCAGCAGGAACAATGAGCAAATTAAGTGCATCAGTCTTACGAATCAGAACCACTCCAACCAGTCTGAGTTCTTTGTTGTTCAAAGAAACCGTAAGCAGCCACTAGACGATTACCAAAAAATCAAGGTTTCAAGAAGACGAAACCCTAATTTCAAGGTGAAATAGAGATACCACGATTGAAGGTTTCACAATGAATTTCAAACCTGAACAACCGAAGACGAAGAAACATAGATCAGAATTTAGACCCAATGAAATTTCATTCAGACAAAGTAAATACCCCAAATTAGAGCTAAGACATTATCAGCGGAAGAGAAATGCCGTAATGAATTGCTTTTAATTGAATTACATAATCAAGCAAGGTTTGAGTTGTTCTAACAAAATCAAGATCAAATAAACTAATCTATGGAACACCTTTACAAAACATATGATCAGAATGTTACCTTAATAGTAGACTAAAACCAATTTGAAGATTTAGACAGAATCAAATCGGAGCTCTAGAGCAATACACGATTTCCTTAACCTTGATGGCTTCACTCGAACAGATTGCACAATTTTGAGCTTATACGAGTGCGAATGAGGGTTCTTGTGAGGGTAAATTAGGAGTTTGTGAGTGGTATTAAGTGATAGTTGGATCGTGATGAAACCGCTCATTATAGTCGCCATTTATCTCGGTGGTTTGTTGAAGAAGGAGTTGATTTGAAAGCAAACACTTCAGTAACAAAGAAGAAGGTATATGAGAGCGTGGGTCCAGTAAGAAATTGGGTCAAAACTTGATCCATGTATTCTGATTTTTTATGAGTGAATTTTAAATAATTGATGTATATTATTGTTTCATTTGCATATTTATTTACTTATCTTTACATTATTATTATTTCTTTGTTGTTTTGGTATCATAATTGTAAGAGGAATTTTATTCTAAGCTATCCATTTTATTTACATTTAAAATTTATATTCTAAACCATTTAAAAAACCTAGACATGATGTAAAATTAGTTTAGAGTACTTTAGGAGGGGGGAAGTTTAATCGTTAAAAAGAATAAAATAAACCAAACATCAAATGATAAAGATTCAAACTATAAAATGGTTGAAGTGTCGAGATTATATAAATGATGTTGGCCTAAGTGTTGAATACCGGGCCTTACTGTTTTTGGAGGCCCAAGACCACGCTGCCCGAAAATGGGTCTCACCTGGGCTACGAGCCTCCGTTTCTGACGTTCTACCAGTCAAAACGACCGCGGAAACGAGGGCCACGTTAAGTAGAAATAACGAATCACTTAGTCATGCCTCAAATAAATAGGTGCATATACCATCCATGTAAAGTTAATAATCATGATCAAAATCCATCCCTTCTTGCATAAGCTGTAGTTATCAATTGTATGGTCACCATATGAACAAATTACCATATTCACTATAACCCAGATAGACTCAAGTAGAAACTAATAGTTTCTAGTCACACTTAAGAACAAATCACAAATTGATAAAATCTCCAAAAATTAGGACTTTTATCCATTCATCTATGATTCTAGATTCACTAACAGATGACCCACCATATGATCAAACAGTGTTGTTGACTGAAGAAGATACTGAAGGCTTCAAGACTAAAAACAGATGACCAAGACCCATCGTCAAGGAAAATGAACAGATGTAAGAATAGTATGGTTTCAGATCCAAAAATCCTAATGAGTCGATGACAACAAACATAACACAATAATGATAATGGACACAAGACAATCGATCAAAGCAATTGTGGCTCTCATGAATAGTATAAAACAAAACAAAGGTAGGGATGAATTATAAAGGGAAAGGCCCGTTAAATCAGTAGGAACAATGAGCAAATTAAGCACATCAATCTTGTAAACCAGACCACTCCAACCAGTCTAAGTTCTTTGTTGTTCAAAGAAACCGTAAGCAGCCACTAGGCAAGTACCAAAAATCAAGGTTTCAAGAAGACGAAACCCTAATTTCATGGTGAAATAGAGATACCACGATTAAAGGTTTCACAATGAATTTCAAACCTTAACAACCGAATATGAAGAAACTCAGATCAGCTTTTAGACCCGATGAAATTTCAATCAGACACAGTAAATACCCCAAATTAGAGCTAAGACATTATCAGCGGAAGAGAAATGCCATAATTGAATTGCTTTTAATTAAATTGCCTAATCAAGTAAGGTTTGAGCTGTTCTAACAAAATCAAGAACAAATAAACTAATCTATGGAACACCTTTACAGTACATATGATCAGAATGTTACCTCAACAGTAGTCTAAATCCGATTTAAAGATTTAGACAGAATCGAATCGAACCTCTCAAGCCTTACACGATTTCCTTATCCTTGATGGCTTCAATCAAACAGATTGCACAATCTGGAGCTTGTGTGAGTGCGAATGAGAGTTCATGTGAGGGTAAATTAGGAGTTTGTGAGTGGAATTAAGTGATAGTTGGATCATGATGAAACCTCTCATTATAGTCACCATTTATCTCGGTGGTTTGTTGAAGAAGGAGTTGATTTAAAAGCAACCATTTCAGTACCAAAGAAGAAGATATATGAGAGCGTGGGTCCGGCAAGAAATTGGGTCAGAACTTGGTCCATGTATTCTGATTTTAGGAGAGTGAATTTTAAATCATTGATGTATATTATTGTTTCATTTGCATATTTATTTACTTATCCTTAAACTATTATTATTTCTTTGTTGTTTTGGTATCACAATTGTAAGAGGAATTTTATTTTGAACCATCTAATTTTATTTACATTTACAATTTATATTCTAAACCATCTAAAAAACCTAGGCATCATGTAAAATTAGTTTAGAGTACTTTAGGTGTAGGGAAGATTTATCATTAAAAAAATAAAATAAACCAAATATCAAATGATAAAGATTCAAACTATAAAATGGTTGAAGTGTCGAGATTATATAAATGATGCGGGCCCGAGTGTTGAATACCGGGTCTTACTATTTTTGGAGGCCTAAGACCGCGCTGTACGAAAAGTGGCCTAACTTGGGATTTGAGACTTCGATTCTGACGTGCTACCAGTCAAAACGGCTGCGGAAACGAGGGCCACGTTAAGTAGAAATAACGAGTCACTTAGTCCAAGCCTCAAATAAACAGGTGCATATACCATCCCTGTAAAGTTAATAATCATGATCAAAATCATTCCCTTCTTGTATAAGCTGTAATTATCAATTATATGGTCACTATATGAACAAATCAACATATTCACTATAACCCAGATAGATTCAAGTAGAAACTAACAGTTTCAAAGCACACTTATGAACAAATCATAAATTGATAAGAGCTCCAACAATTAGTACTTTTATCCATTCATCTATTGTTCTAGATTCACGAATAGATGACCCACCATACGATCAAAAAGTGTTGTTGACTGAAGAGGATGCTGAAGGTTTTAAGATTAAAACAAATCTACGAACATTAGAGATGACCAAGATCCATCGTCAAGGTAAATGAACAGATGCAAGAATAGTATGGTTTTAGATCCGAAAATCCTAATGAGTCGATGACAACAAACATAGCACAATAACGAGAATGGACACAACACAATCGATCAAAGAAATTGTGGCTCTCATGAATAGTATGAAATAAAAGAAAGATAGGGATCAATTATAAAGGGAAAGGCCCGTAAAATCGATCAAAGCATTTTCTTCTTTCTTTAAAATCTTCAGTCTTGTTTGCTTGATCTTCTCTTGTCTTCATGTTCTTATCTTCACTTGATCTTCAGATATTTATCTTCTCCGGTCTTCTCAGCTTCATTCTTCTATCTTCTCTCTTCCTGTGCATCCATCTTCAATCTTCAAAGTAGTCTTCTGGTTTTTCTTTTACTTTACACATCGGCTTCTTCTTGAATAACTCTTGTTCCTTTAAGGCATTAGCTATTGCTGACTTGAACTTACTAGCAAGAATGCCCTGTTCTGGTCTTGAATCATTTGTTTTAATCTCCATCTGACTCATCCTTTCCAAAGTATCTTTGATAGTCCAGTAATATCAATATTGGCATATAACTCGATGGGTTTTGAACTTTCCTTCGAGTATACCTCCAATACACCTTTTCTTGAAATATGCATGAACTCTATATCTTTTATGTCTTTCTTCACTATTTTTGCATAAGCAAGAGCTTTTCTCAGATAAATTCCTTCCATAGCTGCATTCATCACATTGATGATGGAAAGAAAATATTTCTTGTCTTGCTCAACAACTTCAGGAGACACTTTCTCAAACATTTGTAATGAGAGAAATGATATATAACTCGAATGAAGCAATTTGAACTCAAAAGCACCAAAGAGTGTAATCATGTCCTCATCCCATTGTTCAAGATTACAGACCAACTTAAGCTCAAATGTCTCCATGTTATAAAACCATCTAATTATTGGTTTGGATTTTTGGGTACCATCAATCACTTTTAAGCCCGGTGTTGTAACTTTTTCAAAGTATTGGTCGCAAAATTCAACCATGAAATGCTCTTCTTCAGTCTGTAAGCCCTTTATCTTTTATTCTTCTTTAACATAGCAATGTATTTCTTATCTTCTTGATCACATCTAGTTTGAAGAAAGTTACTTGTTCTCGATATACCTCTTCTCAAAAGTTCAACAAACATATCACCTCTTTTGGATCCAGACAGATTGATAAGTGGTAGTTTGTTCAACTCTTTCAGATCTTGCACTGGAAGCTTAATGATGCTAGAGTAAAAATGATAAACATCACATACAACATTTATCACATACAACATTTACTCTTTTTATCAAAAATGCATCAAAAACCTCATCATACTTCCATGTGATAATCTTGACTTGGTTGGTAAAATCTGGAGCAATCATTACATTCAGCAGTTCAGTAATTGATTGTTCTTCTTTCAAAGCATTTTTAACCAAATAACCTGTAGATCTAGCACTATCAAATAATTGTTTCTGTTCAGTAAAAGCTTTATACGCTTGCTTCTCCGAACCAGAAAACATCTTGATCAGTTCTCTTCTACTTTCATGAGCACTAGTCTTTTGAGCCATTTGCTTGATTTCTTGAGGGTTTAGAATTCTTGTTCTTTTTGTAATATCCAGATATTGAAGATTGTCAGTGTCAAGAATAATCATTTTGTTTGATTACTTTTCAGTTTGCTAAAAACTTCTGACAAGATTCCTCAACGAGATAGATTGAAGTCTTTTTAATCTTTTCCAAGGATAATTTTGGGCATGCAACCAAGATCTTAAAGCCAGTATACTTATTTCTTCAGGGTCAGGGTGATGCAGCTTAGATCTAGGCACTTCCTCAATGTTTATGCTCTTTTGTGATCTATTCCACCCGCCATGTTCCATAACTATCTCATTTGGATCGATTTGAGCGACAGACTCAGCTACAATACATTTCTCATATTCATCATTAATTTGAGAAACCGCCAGCCCATCCAAAATACACGGTTGTACTTCATCCTAACAAGATAGTTATATCTATCTTTAAAATCTTGAGTTATTTCACCCTATTCATGAATTGGCTCGAGTGGAGAGAAAGTTGTTTCAAAGTGTGCTTCATCAATATCCTCATCATCTAGCACTTCATCTTACCAGTCATCACTATACTCTTCTTTAATATCTTCTAAAGCACCAATTTTCTCTTGAGTAGTTTGCTCTTGTTCTTCATACACTTCTTTCTCACTAACTTCTTCTATTCTTTGCATTTTAGTAGAAGATTCAGGTACAACTGGATCCTCTATATCATCTATTTTCCTCTTTCCTTTCTCCATCTCAGAAGTTCTTTCAACATCAATGGGAGTCATCTCAGATACAACCACAATATTTGGAGAGTTAGGGTTTTGAGACTCCTTTGACCTGCTCAACTCATCTTTTAACCTTTCATTCTATTCAGATAATTTCTCGTATTTCTCTTCAAGAAAATCATAGTCTCTGATCATAACTTCAAAGTTCTTTATGACATCTTCTTTGTCTTTTACAAACACAACAAGTTTTTCATCTTTGCTTTGACTTTCATCTTTTAGCTTTTCATTCTCTTCTTTCAGCTTATTCATTTCATTTTCAAGCGACATGTTTATCTCTTTTAGTTTTTCATTTTCAGCTTTTAACTCATCTATAATTCTTTCTTGAGCAAGATTTTCTTCTTTCAATTTTTCCAGCTCATCAACATCTAAAATGTCATCAGTCTGTATAGACACATTTGTGTTGTAATGACTGGCATATCTTCAGATTCTCCATGTGATGTGCCTTGAAAAACAGGCTCAGAAAGTATTGCTTCCATAAAATCAAAATCAAAGGATTGATTTTGTGTATCTTCTTCATGCACAGTAGTTTCATCATGCATATTAACATCTGTTTCATCATCTTGAGCTTCATTCAGAGTTTCCTCATGAATAACATCACCAGATGTTCCTTCACCCAAATCTTGAGTCTCAGTAGCATGATCAGAAGCAGTCCTTTCACTACTAACTGATTGATGTGTTTAAGTTGCACCATCAGCACCATCATCATCATTACTATCATCATCTTCATCTTATGAGTTGTAAGTAGCTTCATCATCATCATTATCTTCATCTTCATCATCAACCATCTTATCAATAACATCTTTAATTAGATCATTTGGATCTATTGGCTAATGTTCAGCTAAATGGAAGTGTTGGTGATTGATATCCATATTATCCATTGCTACATTTCTCATCTATTCAAAAAGAGGAATGTTTGGAGCACCTGTGATAACTGCAAGTCTTTTGTAATCAACTTCAGACATGTGTTCCAGCTGCAGTTTATCACCTTCAACACCATCAACATATAAAACAGGATGATGTTCATTAATAAGCAGCTGAAGAAACCTTGGATACATCAAGTATTTGTTTCTCCTTCCTCTCTCTAAATTGAAGATAAATCCATTCATGATCCACTTAGCCGTATTGAATCTTCTATTGTTGGCTAAGGCTATAATTGGGGATGTAATGTCCACTGGAAATGAATCCCAACCAGCACTTCTCTTGGACATGCATTGTTGAAAGATATAGCAGAGTAATTTCCAGTGGTTATACACCCTGGCTCTAAAGAATTGCTTCTTGGAGAAATGGTCAGGGTGACCCATCTACATAAAAACATCCCTACATTCATTGAATGTATACTCTGATAAATCTTCAGGGTCATTCTCCCCCAGTCTAAGAGCTATCCTTATTGCTTGCTCAGAGACTTTAAGCATTCTATCATTAGTGATAAATGCTCTAACAACTTTATTTCCAGCCTCATCTCTTTCAACCTCTCCTGTTCTCCAGAATCTTTTGATCAGTCTTGCATGGATCAGAGGCCTTACACACATTGCATATACATATTTAATCCTCAGCAAGAATCTAATCATTTCCTCATAGCCAGTGTCCTCTCTATTTAGATATTTTGATAAATTTGAAATTTAGATATTTTGATAAATTTGAAATGATTTGATTGTGTTAAACTTTGAATTAATATAATAGAATTATTATGTTTTAAAACACTTAGGTTTTATTTAACTTCAAGTGTATTTAATCATTTTCTAGAATTAATTAAAATTCTGTCAAAATCATATTAAATACACTTTGTTGTATTATTGTTTTAAAACACATTAATTCACTTATCATTGATCAAAGTTATTATTCAATTAAGTTCTTATGAATTAAAAAAAATTTATTAAAAATATTTTCAAATTTTGAACTGTTCATCTTCTTCATTCGAACGAAGATGAACACCATGAAATCAATGTTCAGGAAAACACCAATTTCGTATGTCAAAATGTTCGAAATTCAGTGTACATCAACAATATGTGATCAATTTCAGTTCTTAGATTCATTTTGTTTCATCATTTTTGAAATTTTCAGGTTTTAGGGTTCAAACGTCTGAACAGACTACAACCGTCTGGCCTATTTTGAATTGGAAACTTGAAATGAAATGATTTAGTCAGTGAACTTACATTCGTAAATCACATATGTACACTATTGAAAAAGAATTTTCAGAAACAAATGACAATTTGAGTGAAATGGGTGAAAAGGATTTGACTATGTTTAAGGGTCTGAGTTTGTGAATGAGTGAAAAAATGAGAAGTATTCTTTATATACTAAGTGTAAAATTTTAGACATATTAGCACTGTTTGTGCGTTTGGGGTTAGACGCATGACAACTGTTCAGGCGTATGAGAACTGTTAAGACGGTTCTGAACTGTTCAACCGCATGTGAACTGTTCAGACGGTTCTGAACTGTTCAGTCGGTTAAGCACTATTCAGCCGCATGTATCTATAGAAACGTCTAACACTTGGTCAATTTTACATAAACCGTCTAATACTATGTAGACGCATGGGAATGATGAACCGCCTAACACTTAACCAAATTCTAAGACGATTAACAACTGTTCAGGTGCATGGGTTTATGAGAACCGCCTAAACACTTGTAAAAATTCTGAAATCTCATCACACACCTAAATGGACTTATGGTCACTGTTTAGACGCATGAGGTTCAATACACTTGCATTTTTCACATCTTTCATCTAAACACTGTTTAGACTTATTAGCACAGTTCACGTACTAGTATTCAAACAATTTTCAGAATTTTGAATATTTCCCACAATTTACATTTTTAACCATCAATTTTCACTTTTGACATTTTAACCTCTTTTATTTTAATTTAAATTTTCAAATTAATTTTCCCTTTTCGAATTAATTTTCCCTTTTCGAATTAATTTTCCCTTCATTTTAGTCTCAAAATTAACAAATGGTCTTGTTTTAAACATTTGAAAAAACCTTTTCCACTTGCAAATTTATAGGTTCATTTTATCATTATCAAAATTTTACATTACCAAACACACACATACTTTGAACATACAGCTTCATCCTTTCCATTCAACATTTTAATTTTGATTTTTTGAGAAAAGGTCTTACATTTATTACTGCCCCAAACTTTTAAGTTTTATAAACATAGAAGTTTTCCAAGTTAACACAATAAGATCACACTTATCATTGTTAAAATGCCTACACACAGAAAACATGCATAAAAGCAAAATTAAAGCAGAATAAAAATCTAATATTAACAATAGAATCTTTATCTGCAGTGAGATCATATCAGTTAAGATCAGCATATTAAAATAAAATAAAGTGTGAGTAGTCATGGACAATGAATATATCCTGATCAAATGTGTTCCAGTTCAGTGATTTTACAGCAAAGGAGACACAAGATCTAAGGACAAAAAATTAGTTTTTTTGACAAAAGGATCAGCTCACTTACTTTTTCAATTCTTAGATTGATTAGGGTAGAAGATGTGACATGATGTGACTCATACAAAGACTTAGAGAGATCCACTATCATCAAGACATGCAAGTAAGCACACATTCTCAACTTAGTACCTGACAAATATGCATAACTAGAGTTCTTGTTACTTATTTAACAAAGAATGATCATGGATAACCATTTGATCAACTCTAACCATCCATTTGAATGGGTTGTGCACATTGGCATCTTTTGCATCAAAGGAGAATATCCAGGTCTATAATCACTTACAACAAAGGATATCTTAGCACTTCAGGTATATGATGACTCATCACAAAGAAGTGGGATGATGCTTGTAACAGATCTCAAGATTCGACACATCACTATCAGGTGTGAGTGTTGTAACTTATCAAGCAATCGATTTGATAAGCTAATACAACTCAAAAGTACTCAGATGAATACACATACTAGCATAGAGATTTAGTTTAATCATAAGAATTTACTTTTTCAGTATACTAGCATGATATTGTCTACGCATCATATCTGATCATGTCAAACTTTATTATCTAGTAAAGTATGCAACTGATCTCACTAACGTACTATCATTTCTCACATGTTGCAAAAACAGATTCATTCTTAAAAATGAAATAACAAATAAAGAAAGACTCTATTTTTAGAGTTTTTGTTTTAAATTTTTATCTTTAATTTTTGAGTTTTCTATTTTTGTATTTGGTTTTTCTATAAAAGAAAACACACACACACAAAGTACAATTAGGCAAATAACTTTGACAGGTTCACTTATGATGACCTTTTGGTTTAGGGAGGGTTTTGATCATGATAAGATTCAAAGAACTGAAAGAAGAACTTAGAAACCAGGTTTACACATGGTTAATAAGGCCAATTGACTCCACTAAGTACTCAAACCGTCCTTGTAGGAAGGCTTTAGTAAATAGACGTGCCAACTGTTTTTCAGTTGCAATTTGTATCAAAATGATTAAACCTTTTTCAGGGTTATCTCTGAGAAAATGATATTGAATTTTGATATGTTTTGTTTTGGAATGTTGAACTGGATTAGCTGTAATGAACATAGCAGCAGTGTTATCAATGTAAATGGGTGTTTTAAGAAAATTGAACCCATAGTCCAGCAGTTGGTTTTTCAACCAAAGGATTTGAGAACATCCTGCTGATGCAGCTATGTACTCTGCTTCTGCAGTTGAAACGGATACATTTGTTTGTTTCTTGCATTGCCACAAGACTAATCGGGGACCAAGAAACTGATAACCACCCATTGTAGATTTTCTATCTTGGCAGCATCCACCATAATCACTATCTGTATAACCATGTAGCTCAAAGTTACCCTTATAAGGATACCAAAGCGCTAAAGCTGGTTTACCTTTGAGATACCTGAATATCCTCTTGACAGGAATTAAGTTGGATTCATTCAGGTCTGATTGATACCTGGCACATACACAAATAGCATACATTATGTCTGTCTTGATGCAGTAAGATACATCAAAGAACCAATCATAGATCTGTATAAAGTTTGGTCAACTGATTTTCCTTTGGGATCAGGTTCAATGTGTTTATGTCAGCCGGAGTTCTTACGGACTGACAATCTTGCAGTTTGAATTTCTTCATAAGTCTGTCAACAAACTTCTCATGATTAATGAATATACCATCTGCAGATTGTTGAACTTGCAGTCCAAGGAAGAAATTGATTTCTCCAATAGAATTCATCTGAAAACGAGACTTCATGATTTCTTCAAATTCATTGCACAGTTTTGGACTAGTAGAACCAAATATGATATCATCAACATACACTTACACACATAAGAGATCATCATTATCCTTCTTTATGAATAAAGTTGGATTGGTTTTCCCTCTTGTGTATCCATGTTGGATCAAGTGTTGTGATAATGTCTTATACCAGATTCTAGGTGCTTGATGAAGTCCATACAGAGCTTTGCTAAGCTTGTACAGCCGATGTGGAAATTCTGCATCCTCAAAGCCCGAAGGTTGCTTCACATACACATCATAAGTGATTGGACCGTACAAGAATGCACCTTTGACATCCATTTGATACACCTTGGATTGCATGAATGATGTAGAAGCCAGGAAGACACGAATGGATTCGAGTCTTGCAACTGTAGTAAATACTTTATCATAGTCAATTCCTTCTTCTTATGTGTATCCTTGTGCACCTAGTCTCGCCTTGTTTCTTATAACTATCCCTCTATCATCAGTTTTATTTCTAAACAACCATTTAGTTCCTATTGCATTCTCTCCTTCAGGTAATTCCACCAAATTCCACACTTCTTGTTTGCGGAATTGAAGTAATTCTTCGTGCATTGCTTCAATCCAACCATTGTCCTTAAACGCTTCGGTAATGTTTTTAGGAACAATTTGAGAAAGAAAAAAGAGTATAAGCACAGGTTTGCTTGTTCTGATTTACTTCTTGTTGTTCTCTCATTCAATGGACCAATAATCTGTGATATTGGATGATTCTTGTGAATACGAGATATCAGAATCTCATCACATTGAACATTAACAACCAGATTTGTTTGATTCATGTTAGAGAGCTGATGCAGTAGGTTAGAAGAGTGTGGATTGAAGTTTGGAACTTGAGTCGGTGAGTTGATAAAGTAATCAAAGTTACTATTATCAACTGCATCACCAGAGATAGAGGATGTCCCTGACTCAGGTTGCATAAACTCATTACTATCATTAGGAAGTTGTTGAGAATCAACAGAGTTTTCAGAAACTTGTTGTTGCTCAGGAATTTTTTCATCATTATTCTCTGAATTTAAGTTAGGATCTCTCACAAATGAGAAAAATGGATAGTTTGGGCTTGAATCATCCATATCATCAGAGTCTGAGTCATCACTAAAGGATCCAAGATCTGCTACATGTATCCTGTTGACAAAAGAAGATTCAAACAGATTAGAATTGAATGAGTTTAACAATGAGTCTAAATCAAATAACCATGCTGGACCATTAACAACTGATGGAAAAGAATTTTCAAGAAATTTAACATTGAATATTTCAATGATAACATTCGTCTTAGAGTTATAAACTCTATAAGCTTTAGAAGCTGATGAATATTCAAGAAAAAATAAATCATTAGGTTTTGCATCAAATTTGCCTAGCTGATCATTTGAATTTAGAATCAAAACAGGACAACCAAATGATTTATGAAAATTTATGTTTGCTTTCCTGTCAAACATCAACTCATAAGGAGTTTTCTGTTTGTCTTTCACCAATAGAGTACGATTCTAAATGAAACATGCAGTAGATATGGCTTTATTCCAGAATGTGATTGGAATCATAGCATCTGCTAACATTGTATCGGCTGCTTCAATCAATGTTTGATTTTTTCTTTCTGCAACTCCGTTTTATTATGGAGTTCTAGGAGTGCTGAATTGATGAGCTATCCCTTTTCTGCATAAAATAATTCAACATTAGCATTTTTGAACTCTGTTCCATTATCACTTCTTATTATTTTGACTTTTAGATCAATTTAATTTTCTACTTTAGTGATAAACTCTTTTAAAAGTTCAGTCGTTTCAGATTTTGCACGCAAAAAGAAAACCCAAGAAAATCTTGTATAGTCATCTATGATAACTAAACAATATGATTTCTTTCCAATGCTCTGCACATTTATAGGACCAAATAATTCCATATGTAACATCTGTAGAGGCTTTGAAGTAGAGTTTATCTGTTTGGACTTATAAGGCGCTCTATGTTGTTTTCCTTTCAAACATGCTTTGCAAAGATCTGATGTAGCAAACTTCTTTGTTGGAATTCCTACTACATGACCTCCTGCTGCAAGTTTGTTCATGTTTTTGAAGTTAGAATGGCCGACACGTCTATGCCAAAGCTGCCTTTCATCATTTGACACGTAAGCAATGAGACAGGTTGTTTCTGTTGAAGGGTCAACATGAGGCATATCTAACTTGTAGACATCTCTATCTCGAACAGCTTTAACAACAACCCACTCCTTGCTGATCTGAAATCATGGTTTTAAAATATAGCAATGAGAGTCATCAAATAAAGCAGAATAAGATTTATCGCATATTTGTGAAACACTCAAAAGATTAAAGTTCAACTGTTCACAGAAGTTGACTTTATCAAAACTTATTATTCCATTTGATACTGTTCCTTCACTGGTTATCTTTCCACCACATCTCCACCAAAAGCCACATGAGTACCATCTTTTGTCTTAAACTCATGAAGCAAGGCTTGATTGCCTGTCATATGTCGGTTACACCCACTGTCAACATACAGTGTGTTTACTGGTCTCTACGGGTGTACCTGCATTCAAAGAAATTTAATATGACTTAGTAACCCAAGCCGAGATGGTCTTGGTCTTCCAAAATTTATCTACAATGGGGTTTTTGGGGATGGAATTTGTGGCGTCAACCTATAGGGTTTCTAGTTTTTCTAATTTCATCCCTAGCATCACGAGAAGCCAGGGAACTCTCTTGGGTGGACTTCAAGCGCGATGATAGTCAGTCTGAAGTACTTTTCCAATACGAGATATTCATCCTAGTCACTATGGGCGTATTTGCCCAATTGACATATCTGAAGGAATCAATGTTGGACTTATTGGATCCTTAGCAATTCATGCGAGGGTTGGTCGTTGGGGGTCTCTAGAAAGCCCGTTTTAAAAAATTTCTGAGAGATCAAAAGGGGCACAAATGCTTTATTTATCACCGGGTAGAGATGAATACTAAATGGTAGCGGCAGGAAATTCTTTGGCTTAAACTGCTTAAAATGGAGTTTGTTTACATCAGGTTTCTTTTGATATTTTGGATTTTCAAATCCTTTTTGAAAGACATTTGAATAATTTAATGGTTTTTCTTGTTAAATGTTTCATTTTTCAGTCTCACAGAACGTGGAATAATTTTTCCTTGATTGTATTGCTGTGATTTGAAATTATGCTGATTATCATAATCAGAACTGATTCTTTTGAATGATCTCAAACCCAAAGAAGGTTGTTTTTGTAGATATTGAAAACCAATATTATGATTTCTTTGAAATTGTAGATTAACATATCCTTGATTACCAAAATCCTTCCTTGGTGAGTTCTTTCTAAAGTAGCAATCCTTAGTATTATGATTTCTTTCATCACACAATGCACAATATTTGTTAAAATAACAATCAGTAGTCGTGTGATTTTTTATATCACATATGTGACAATATTTGTTAAAGTAACATTCAGATATGTCATGATTGTACATATCACATATATCATAATACTTTTGTGGAGATTTAAACAACTGCTTACTAACTTTTGATGTTGACGCTACATTTGATTCTCTTTTACATTTTGGCGTCAAACAGTTAAATTGTTGTTTTTGAGTTGTCAATTTATGCTTTTGAGTTGACATTTTGTTCTTTGACAAATTACTTTTCATCTTTTGATCATGAACTTCCTTCTTTAATTCCTTAGGAACAAATCTTTTTGTAACAGCAAAAGTCTTAGAATCTAAACCCGTTTTCAGATCAGAGTGAGATTTGTTCTTAGGACTTATCTTAGTTTGTTGAAGTGAGTTCATATTCAACAAACCAGCTGACACAAATTTTATAGGTTTGAGTTTAGTTGCTTGATTTGTTGGTTTGATCATATTTTTTGAACTTTTGTTTTGTTCAGTTTTGGTTTTAGATGATTTCCTTCTTCTTCTTTGATTATGTGCTTTAGAAGAACTTGGTTTACGATCAGATTGAACATCTTCAGATGAAGATTCTTTTTTATTATCTTTTTGTTTTAGATTAACAGAGTTTGAATCTTCTAATGTTCCTTCCTGATGTTTAGATTTATCTTTACTTTTAACTTTCATTTCTTCCAATACAGATTGATCAGAAGTGTTCTGATCTTTCTGTTTAGGTTCATAAGATTTTATCTTGATTGGATGACCATTTTTAATCTTTTCTTGATCATTTTCAACAAATACTTTTACATTATCTTTTTCCTCTTCACATTTAGAATTTTTGATTTTGTTCTGAAAGGCTTTGAGTTTTGCCTTATTCTCAGGAGAATGATCATGCGTATTAAAGTTCTCTGGTAAAGTGTTTGTTATTGATTCAGGCATAGGTTCATGAGTGAATCCTAGTCCCGCTTTTTGTTTGTCTTTTCTCCCACTTACCAGTTTTTCAACTATCATTTTTGAACTTTTAACTTTAGCAAGATCCATTTGTGTCGCAGCATGTGCTATCTTTTCCTATTCAAGATTTTTGGTCATTTCTTCCAATTGTTTAGACATAATTTCTAATTCTTTAATCGTTTTGTTCCATGATGTTTGAAGAGAAATGATCTTTTGATCTGCTGTATTATGGTCAGATTTTAATTTGTTATGCATTAAGTCTTCTTGTTTTAGTTTATCACATATTTTATATGAATAGCTTCGATAGTATTCAACATGTTCGAAGCATGATTTAGTGCATAATTTCTCTCTTACTTCTGAAGGTATTTCAGGAAATTTTAGAGATGAGGTTTCAGAGTTTGAGGATGAAGTGTCAACCTTGGGTTGATCTGATTATGCCATTAGAGCTATTTCATCTATATCATCCTTAGGATTAGATTTATCACTCCAATCATAGTCATCTTCTTCATTCTCACCTTCCACTTTTGGATCACTGTTCTCTGACCAATCTTCCCCCTAAATTTTTACAACAAGAGATAAATTTGAGGTTAGATCATTAGTGAATTGTTCAGCATATGCACTCCACTCATAACCATCTTTAATGCTGACTACAAGAGATTTCTTGGGCTCTTCAGATGATTTTGATCTATCTTTAGGCTCAGGCATAGGAAGACTTTGATAAGGCTTCTGAAAAGTCTTCTGAGATGATTGAAACCTCTGATTGTTAGAACTTGATTGAGCATTTCCTCCATTATTCCTATGAGCTTTGCATTATCTGGAGAAGTGGCCATAGCTGTT
This sequence comes from Flaveria floridana, assembly GCA_018326465.1. Lineage (NCBI taxonomy): Eukaryota > Viridiplantae > Streptophyta > Magnoliopsida > Asterales > Asteraceae > Flaveria > Flaveria floridana. The sequence continues at coordinate 16,854 of BJCO01466421.1, forward strand.
ACAGTTAAAGCACCTTGATTTTGATTTATCAAACCCAATAGTTTTGTTTGCACTGAGTTTGTAGTTTCTATTTGCATATGAGTGCTTTTGAGTCCTGTAAGATATCATGACCATCTGGCAGATAAGGTCCATCTCTTCTACATCATCAGGATCCATCTCAAACAAATCCTGCAAAATCAAATCAACTTGAGTTAAATATATAGGATTCTGTGTGCCCAAGACACATAGAATATTGATGCGGTTAGTACGTTATGATCCAAGTCGGGTTATACCCAATAACAAGCTTAGCAAACACCAATTGATATTTAATTGATGATATGATCATACAATTAAATATTTACACCAAATTAAGAAAATGGGTTTTCTAAATAATTCGCATGAGAGATGGAACAAATTATAAGGATAATTTGTTGATGAATTAATTGTTATTCTTGTTATTTAAAAGGGATTTAGATAACAATAATAATATATGAGTGTGCCCTAATTAAATTGTTTAATTAAAAGGGACATATGTCACATTTAAACATAAGTCTAG
>BJCO01466425.1:0-26348 GCA_018326465.1 Flaveria floridana
TAGGATCATATAAGAGCTCAAGATACCTATTGATTATTATCTAAAATATGATTAAGACATGTTGTCATGAAACAATCTATATTTACTTCCGCTACGCATAATATTACTCTGAACATTATTGTAATGATTATCTAAAAACTATCATATAGATATTTGCATCTCATGTGTAACTACTGTGTTCGATCCTGTTTGTTCACCCCTCCGTGATAGATTCCAGACCCGGAATTTGAGGGTGTGACACTGACTGACATCTCTAAGTATGAATTCCTCAATGTTGGGGGTTCATCATCAAGGGAAGGAGAGGGGATGAGTGGAGTTGTAGATCCAACTTTTGATGTAGGTGCTGGTGTTGGTGCTGAAGAAGCAAGTGATATGGCTGGTAATTTTGATGTAGGTGCAGGAGGAAGTGGTGTTGAAAAAGAGGTGGATGTTAATAGAGTTAAAATCTCTGAAGCTGAATTTAATTTGAGATTTGATGCGGAAAATGATCTGACAGGAGAGGAAGTGCATGTCAATTTAAGTGAAAAAGGTAAAGAAAAAGAACCTGATAAGAGGTTGGTTGATGACGAAGAAGAAGATGATGAGCAGCTGGTTGACCATAGCTCAGAGCCGGAATATTATGAAGTAGATGAGAGGCCGGTAACTTATGTGGCTCAGCGAGGGTCAACAAAAGGTGATATCATTGAGCTGGATCAGCAAGATTGGTTTGAGAAAGAGAATGAGCCAGAGGAGATAACACCCTTATTTCAAAACATACAAGAAGCCAGCAAGAAGGATGCTGATAAAAAGATCATTAGTTAGAAGTATAATGCTGAGCTTAAACTGTTTATGATTAAGAGGAGGGGTGGAAAGATATACTATTTAAACAAGAGGAAGGCTTTCAAGACCTTACCTAGATGGGACTTGAGAAGGTTAGCTGAGATCACATTGATAGATGCTGATACTAGTGAAAGGGCAATGATGTGGGAGAAGGAGATTCAGAAGGGGCTAAAGATAACTTTGAAGCATTTTGCTACATGAAGCCCGAGAGAAGGAAGTCCAAGAAGGACCTAGATTGGGCCACAAGCAAAGGAAAGGTCGTGTTAAAACTGAAGCCTGCAAAGACTGTCAATCGAGTACGTGTGCCCAATCCACTTCCCCCTATGCTGAAAGACTTTGTCAAGTGGTTCTATGACAACAATGCTAGGGAAGCCGTCATAAGGATAAAGGGGGATCAGGAGATCAGATTATTTTATCCAATGCAAGTGTTTTTGTTTGGGGATGATGATTTGAAGAGCTTATGTGAAAATCACATCAAGGCAGGAGCCGGAGCTGACAACAGAACTGAGGCCAGTCTCTTTATGAGAGTGGCCAACAAGGCTAGAGGGGTAAGGGCTGAAGTCAGGGAGCTAACACAGAAGGTTATCCAAGCTGACGAAACAATAATAGACATGCAGGACTTAGCTAAGCAATTTTCACAAGCGAGTGCACATGCTGAGGATGATGTGATTGAAGAGGCTGGAGCTAATAAAGAAGTAGAACGGAAAGCCATAGAAGATGAAGGTCAAGGGGGAGACCAGACTGGAGCTTAAATACAGAATCAAGAGCAAGCCGGAGAGATCCAACCTAGGAGGAGTATTGAAGATCAAGTATAGGTTGAACTCACCTTAGTTAGATTGTTTATTTTGGTTTATTTGTAATAGGTGTAATATTAGTTTATCTTTTGTATGTAAATAGTAATTAGTTTTAGTTTTTGTAAGAGTTTCACTGACCCAGCGAAACTACCAGCGAAACTATAGTTTCGCTGGTAGTCAGCTGACTTAGGTCACCCGGCGAAATTGTGTTTCGCAGCCGGGTGAATCTATGTTGTTGGTTAGGACAGTTTCGCTACCCAGCGAAACTATCAGCGAAACTAGCATATCTATATTTACGTAACTTGTAATCGGTTTGTGTAAGTTTTGCACAACCCTAATTGAGAATATACTTCTGCATTACTCATATTATTATGTTTGTTTAGCTGGAATCATTTGTTTATCATCTTTGAGCATTGTTTGATTGTTGTTTGATTTCAAAATCGTTTTACATTGAAACACTTTTCATAGATCATTGTTTGGATTGTATCTCAGTGGGATTTGAGTTTATATTACATCATTTGCACTGTTTTTCGATCATCAATGGACCAACACCCAGAGAAGATCAAAGAAGGCTCAAGAGATCAAGGTCATTTTCAACTCCAAGGAAAAACAAGTCTTTATCTCCGCAGGATTTGAAATGGTGAAGGGTGAAGACTTAACTATGGACTCCAGTACCAGGAGTTCTAGTTCATGTCCAACTGATCCCTATGAAGAAAAGAAGGCTGGTCAGTTATGCACCACTGCTACACAGCCTGAACCATCTAGTTCCAAGAGCAAGCTTTACCCTACGAAGCCTATTGCATCATCTGAGAAGATGAAGATGGAACTAGAAAGTGATGAAGCTCAGCCTTCTACTTAAAAAAAGACTCTTAGAAGGAAGCCAGTTGATTGCATCATATGTGGTAGTACTTCTCATCTTTCAAAGGATTGCATCTACAATCCCAAAATACTATCCACATGACCAGGAAGAAGACTTCTGAGAAGAAGAAGAAGACAGCTTTGGTAGGAAAGTCTTTTCATTTCGGAAGCTCCAAAGTGGAAAAGAAGACAAGTGAAAACTTGCCTTTAGAAGAAAATTTGGTCTTGAAAAAAAAGGAATGATTCTGAAGTACTGAAGCTTGTTGCAGTGAAGGCAAGATCTTCTGAAGGTCTAGTCTCCAAAACATCCAAAGTTATCAAAACTTCCGAAGTGTTGAAGGTCAAGTCTAGTCTTCTAAAGATGGTATGGAAGATAAAGGAAGACCTGTGACTGAAAGTTATTCATTATCAACACAAAATGGTCCTCAAAGGCTGAACATAGGATCAATCACTATTGCATTGTCTTCAGTTCATTTTGACAAGCCCAAGACCCACAAGGCTTGGGTTTACAAATGTAACTAACCATCTCTTTTTATGCAGAAGCAACTAAAGACCAAGATAAATGTATGGATCATTGATAGTGATTGTTCCAGGCACATGACAGGCAATGACTCTTTGCTTAAAGACTTGAGAAAATTGATGGAGTACCAGTTGATTTTAGTGGAGATGCAGGAGGTTACATTACTGGAAAGGGCAAGGTCATAAATAGTAAGCTCAACATTGAAAAGGCAAATTTTGTCAAGGAGCTTGGATACAATCTATTGAGTGTATCCTAATTTTTTGATCAGAGACACAACATGCTATTCATTGAGCATGAGTGCATTGTTCTCAAGCTCGAGGTGGTCATTCCTTAAGAGCATATCCTACCCAGAGCCCTTAGAAAAGGGAACATGTACAAGATGAATTTGCAGGAAACATCCCCTTCAGGAGAAGTTTCTTGTTTTCGATCTAAAGCAAATAGTGATGAGTCTTTCCTTTGGCATAAAAGAATGTGTCATGTAAACTTTAAAAACATGAATAAATTAACGAGAATGATTTGGTAACTTGAATGCCAAAGAAAGAGTTTACAGGTGATGACCATTGTGTTGCATGCCTAAAAGGGAAGCAACACAAGGTGTCTCATAAGCCAAAGGAAAAGAACTCCATCACTACACCCCTACACTTATTACACATGATATCTTTGGACCCACTAGTGCAATGAGTCTAGGAAGGACATCATATTGATTAGTGATCACAGATGATTTCATAAGATTCATTTAGGTTTTCTTCCTTAGATCAAGGAACTGAATTCAAGAACCAAATCCTTGACACATTTTGTGATGATAAAAGTATTAAAAGACAATATAGTGCTCCCAAGAATCCTCAGCAAAATGGTGTTGCTGAGAGGAGAAACATGACACTTATTTAAGCTGCAAGAACCATGTTATTTGACTCTAAACTACCCATCACCTTCTGGGTAGAGATAGTCAACACTGCCTGTTATGTGCAAAATAGAGTTTTAGTAGTTAAGACTCATGGTAAGACTCCTTATGAACTATGACACTTCATTGGATACTATTCCCAAGCTAAGACTTATAGAGTATACAATCTTAGAACTAGAGTAGTTGAGGAGTCAACCAATGTAACTTTCAATGAGCACACTCCCAGTGTGAAAGGTTCTGGTCCTTATTGGCTGTTTGATCTTGATTTAGTTACCAACTGTTTTAACAAATCTTGTGAGAATGTTTCAGAAACTACAAGTAACTTATCAACAGTAGATTTTGACCCAACATTTGAGCTGAGAAGACCAAGCAAGAAAACTACTTCAACTCCAGTGGTAACTAACCCTGCAGATGGAGTTCCTATCAGTATAGTGCAGGACCGGGTGAGGTGGTCAATACAATCAGTTTCACAATGAGGAGAGACTTAGAACACTTAATAGACCAAATAGGGAATCGGGTTTTGGTTTATGATACTATGAACACAAGTAAGTATGAGATAGAACAAGAACAAGAATAAGATAAGTTTGGTTTTCAAGAATGTTGTATATTACTCTCAAGTTCACAAGTGCTATAAAGCATAAAGAAAAATACAAGAACCTAAGACACTTTATACTACATCCTACAGCCGACTACACTTTGAAAGCCAGCTGGAAACACTAATCTAGACAACAAGATCAATGTATAGTCTAAAGGCACATTTCCTTTCGACTTGTGACTATGACATGCCATAGCTCACATCCTAATAGCTTACATAAAGGTTAAAAGGTACAAAAGTAGAAAGTTACAAACCAACGTCCATAATCTATAGTTGAAAAAAGCATGGACCTTTTCACCAACTTATCTAAGTTGGTGAGTCTTTAGAGTAATAGCCGAAAGTTGTTCAGTTTTTGTCAAAAGGTGATCAGAGAAAGCATGTCTTCTTTGTCTTTAGAAGAAAATCAGTCTTTAGCTTCTGAAGACTTTGTCTCTGAAGCTCTGAATCCTAAGAAGACTTCATCTTTGGCTTTGGAAGATTTTACACTTAGCTTATTTCCAATGAGTTGTGTAAAACTTCCAAAGTAACTTTACTATGTACATCATGCATGCATGCTGAGAGCTCTTTGGTTGCTTTGGTTGCATCATCTTTTAAGTATAAACCTTGCACACAACTATTACAAATTCAGCTGATATATCTGAGGTGCTTACAAATTCCAGCTCAGGGGCATAAAACTAAAATGAAGGAGCTTCAAATGTAGGAGGAAATGGTGGTGGTGATAGTGATCAAGAATTTTTCAATGTTGATAACCACTCCATTGAAGACAACATCAATGATATCACACACTCATTGGGTCAAGCTTCTCTTGTAAGTGTGCTGATTTGGTGGGTTACACTCCATTGCCAAACCTAAATTTCATAAATTTGGATTTGTACAATCAACTTGCTGTGATTCCCCAACTAAGGATCCACAGGTCACATTCCACCACAAGCATCATTGGAAATATTGACGCGGGGTGAGAATTAGTGGACAAACCCATGACACAAGTATTTATCTATACTCTTGCTTCTTGTCTCAGATAGAGCCTACGAAAGTTGATGTAGCTTTGAGGGATGGTAGTTGGATTAAAATAATACAGGAGGAGATGCTTTAATTCAAAAGGAAAAAAGCTTGGAACTTATGTCCTCTTCATCAAGGGAAGACCACCATAGGTACCAAATAGGTATTTAAGAACAAGAAGGACGATAGAGGACTTGTCATCATGAATAAGGCTAGATTTATTGTTCAAGGATAAAGATAGTCAAGAGGATTCTTAGATATCTTAAAGGTGCTCCTAAACTAGGCCTTAGTATCCAAAATATTCTGACTTCAATATGTATGCTTATAAAGATAGTGACTATGGTGGCTGCAATATGGCTGCAAAGTCTACTTCTAGGGGATATCAATTCCTTGGTGGAAGGATAGTCTCATGGCAATGCAAGAAACAATCCTATGTCTGCATCAACTGCTACAGCTAAATACATTGTTGCTTTTAGCTTCTGTGCTCAAGTGCTTTAGATTTAGAATTAGATGCTGGACTATAGATTCAACTTTAAAGAGACTTCAATCCACATAGACAACAATAGTGTTATCTCTATCATAGAGAATCATGTATAACACTCAAGGACAAAACACATTAACATTAGGTATCATTTGATTAGAGATACTTTTGAGAAAGGATTGATAAACTAGTCAAAGTTAACACAAATGAATAATATGCTGATCTGTTCATAAAGGCTTTTGATGAACAGAGATTTAAGTATCTTGTATCAACTATTGGGATGATTAGCTTTGAGTAGATTTTCTTAAACTAAACTTAAGATTATTTTTAAATATGTGTGTCCTAAGTTGTCTATATCATCACCTACAGAAGCCCAGTTTATCTTAGAAGAAAACTTTTCAAATGATATTCTTTAGAATTTTGGAAGAAGACATCAAGTTGTCTTTTAAAGAATATTATGTATTCAAAACTAATAACTAGTTATAAGACATTTACCTTCAGAAGAAATTCTGATATATCTTCCAAAGCTTAAATATGCATCAAAGTACTTATATGTTTTTAATGACAATTTTCTTTTGAAAGCAATTAAATCTCGAAAGATTTATTCCTTTGTGAACAAAACTTATTAGTTTTAATCTCTTCCGAAACCAAATATGTCTCTGAAGTAAAATTACTCTTAAGCATTTTTCTTTTGAAGCAAAATTTCCATAAAGCTCAGGAATATCTTCTGAAGTCAAAATTGGCTTCGGAAGTTTTTATAAAACTTTCGAAGACAAATTACCTTTAGAAGACTTCCAAGAAAACTACCTTCTTGGGCGCTTTTTAGAGATGAGACTGACATCCGGATTTTAAAGTTTATCCTTTTGCATTAACTTTGTCTCAAATCCATTGCATTAACAAAATCAGGTTGCTCTATTGTCATCTGAGAAAGATCCAGGTTTCTCAGATGTTTGCTAGTTCTTGATTTTATCCAACTACTTCACTTCCCTCATCATAGATCCTCACTACATGTAGATCAACTCTTAGAGTTTTGCAGGACTTGCCAATAGGTCATTATGGATGGGGAGAAGGCACTGTATGCCATAATGTAGGGAGGAAAATTTTCATCACACTAGCCATAATCAACACCCATCTAAGGTTGAATGATGAATAAGGCAACTTGTCCTTCCTAATGTCTATTGTAAACTAGTCCTTTAGGCAGATGGGGTATGAAGTGGATTACTCAGTAAGAACCTTCAAGAAAGGAAAGGCTTCCTACCAGTGAAAGTACCTCCTCCATGTGATCATCCATTGTTTATCAAACAAGCATGGAGGTTGGGATCAAATTCTAGAGGATATTTCCAATATAGTCCATGGGATAGTTCAAGGTGTTAAGTTCAGGTTCTCTAAATTTGTATACACAAATTTGCTTGCTAACTTAGACTCCTTAGAATATTACATGTTCCCTATATATGTTCAATACATTCTTAACTATGAGCTGGGCTCACATTTAAGGGGAACAAGTAATGTTCTTAAAATAGGAAAGATGAAGCCCGACATCTTCAAGACAATACGAAAGCCTATTGTGTGCTTATCAGGGGTAGAAACAGCCCTAGTCCTAAAAATGTAAGAGCTCATTGCTCAAGGTGACAACCTAGCAGCACAAGCTAGTGTTGACCCCACACCTTCTACTTCTGAACCACCCACATAGCCTCAAATAGCCATCACCTACTCTAGATATCTAAACGAACCCCTGCATAAACTACTCAAGTTGTTCAGGCACCCATACCCTCACCCATGCAGGAGGAAGTGGACACTGGAGCTCCCACTTCCCTTGAGAAGCAAACCACTCCCATTACTTTAAGGATCAGTGCTGAGGTTCCTCATGCTCAGCCTAATAAGCTCACAACCCCAACAGCTTTAAACCTTCACTTAGAGTCTCAAAACTCTAGTGAACAACCTTCTAGGGAAAGCTACCATCTCGAGTCTCTAGATCTCAGTCAACCCATAACCTTAAATTCTATGATGATGAAGACATGGGATTCAGTGAGTATCATGAGTCTCTATTCTCCACCACTGCTCAGGGAAAGGTGAGTGCTCCTGACTCACCCATGTCTAGCCTACATCATCCACCCATAACTGAGGTGGATCTCCCTGATCATGTTCAGGAGATCCATATGGAAGAGGCTCTCACTTCTACAAGTGATTACATCTTTAAGACCTCAACCATGGCAACCCAGCCCATTGACACTTCAACTAAAGTTGTCATGGTGCAGGGGAAATCCAGCAACCAAGAACTTTGTGCTGGTGATGAGGAAGCAAACTTTGGTCATATTCTCTCATTCCCCCATGATTCTTCTAATGAAGATGAGGGAAGTCTGAAAATAAACAAAAACTAACTAAAACTTGCATCTATTTAGTCTCAAAGGTTAGTCACCTGAAATCTCAGGTGACTACCTTACAAAAAAGGGTCAATGACCAATAACTTGAGATCCCCAATCTCAAGGGCAAGTTAGCTGAGAGACCACTAAGGGGAACTCAACCAGGGCTACAAGAACCTATGGATGTAGTGGACCTAACCTCGAGCTCACCTATGCACGAAGGTAATGCTATTAAAAAGGGGGAGAAAGTCCTAGCAATCACGGAACCTGGGACTTCTTCTCAAAGTATGGACGTTGAGGACTCACCAACCTCACTTGCAATTGTGCATACTCAGCAACCTCCTCAAGTACACATTGATGTGGACTCACTCATACAAAGTTTGTTTGAGGAGGGTATTCCAAGGGTTGTGTCTACCCCACCCTATGATGCTGAAAATGAAATACTAGGGTGGAGGTATGATGCTGACAGGAGAGCCCTGATACTTCGTAGACTTCAGGGATAGGAAGAAGTCTTTAATTTTCAGACCCTGAAGTACTATGAGAGCGTTCGATGCTGATTTTTTTTACAAAAGACCTTCTCAGGCTCTTTTGTCTTTACCAAGAAGAGGATGCGCAGAGATTTTAAGTTTAGACTATTTGTTTTTCGGAAGACATTTCATTAAGAAATGTCTTCCCGTCCTCTTCTTGGAGAAGACCCAAACCTCCATCTTCTCTCTTCTTCCAACCTCTTCTAACTCTAAAATAACCTAATTCCCTTTTCTCCTCTCCACAACCCCCACGTCATACCCCATATCCTCCCTTCAATCCTCTCCATAGCCCCTACATCGGTGGCCTCCCCTCTACTGGTCGACCACCGGCGGCCACCTCCTTGGGCAACCCTCTGCTCGTCGACCACCGGCACCACCTCCTCGGCTTCCCCTTCTGCTCTCGACCACTGACGCCACCTCCTCGGCACACCCCTCTGCTCTCGACCATCGGCGCCCACCTCCTCGGCACACCCCTCTGCTCTCGACCACTGGCGCCCACCTCCTTGGCCACCCCTCTGCTTGTCGACCTCCGGCGCCACCTCCTCGGCCTCCCCCTCTGCTCGTCGACCACCGCTGCTTGACCCCGCTGCTCTACCGCCTCCTGCTCCAATGTGCCAGGTAAATCACTAGATCTATTGCAACTCCATTGGGGGTTTTCAATTTCTTTGATTCGTATGTAGTTCTTGTTTGATTTCAAGTATTTTGTTAGAATTTCTCGTATTAGATTCATATTTAGTTCTTGTTTGATGGATTTTTATGGTTTAACTACTTTTTTGGATGAACTAATGGATTAGGTTTGCTTGATAATGTTTAGTTTTGATAATGTTTAGTTTTATTTGATTTGTCATAATGGATTAGGTTTGTTTGATAATGTTTAGTTTTTTTTGAATATGATTATGTATGATTTTGATTAGGTTTGATTGGTCACATGGATTGTGTTTATATTTGATAATGTTTAGGTTTGTTTGATTTGTCATAATGGATTTGTTTATGTTTGATCTTGATTAAATTTGTTTATGTTTGTTTGATTTGTCATAATGGATTTGTTTATGTTTGATCTTGATTAAATTTGTTTATGTTTGTTTGATTTGTCATAATGGATTTGTTTATGTTTGATCTTGATTAAATTTGTTTATGTTTGTTTGATTTGTCATAATGGATTTGTTTATGTTTGATCTTGATTAAATTTGTTTATGTTTGTTTGATTTGTCATAATGGATTTGTTTATGTTTGATCTTGATTAAATTTGTTTATGTTTGTTTGATTTGTCATAATGGATTTGTTTATGTTTGATCTTGATTAAATTTGTTTATGTTTGTTTGATTTGTCACATAGATTATGTTTATGTTTGATAATGTAGGTTTGTTTGATTTGTCATAATGGATTATGTTTATGTTTGATAATGTTGGATTGTGTTTTTTATTGTTGTTTGTTTGTTGGTTAATAGAAATAGGCGAGAAACATCAATGGTCAAATAAGCATATACAATGCTTATTAGAGACTTGTATTGAAGAAATAAATAAGGTTGGTAGAAAACGTTGGAGTATGCAAAAAGACTCTTGGAATAGGTTAGGTAAAGTTATTAAAGTAAAGTTTGGCCTTGAGTTGAATAAAAAACAAATGAAGAACGCCTACGATAATCTGAAAGCAAAATACATCGGATAAGTGTATTTGAAAAACAAAACGGGCAATATCTATAATGCTCAAACAAATACTTTTACCTAACAAACGAGGAGTGGGAAGAATTTAAGAAGGTATGTTCACATATATATACACTATTTTTTAACGGCTACCTATAAACATAAACTTATAATATTTTATATTTTGGGTTTGGGGCATCCGAAGACTGGATCTTTGAAAACGACTCCATTGCCTTTTCCAGAACTTTGTGCATAATTGTTTGATGGTAATACTGCCACTGGAATTGCAAGTGGACCTCAACCCAAACAACTTCAGTTGTTGGATCATCTTTTGCTCAACGTGTCAAACCACTTATGATTACAAATACAATTGTTCATGACACAGAAGATGATGCCGACTCTTATGATTTTGAACACCACACTTCCGAGCCTACTCCTGAGGATACCCCCGAGCCTAACTCGGAACCTACCCCTGACCCTATTCCAAAAAAGGGCAAAAACCTCAAAATCATCTATCACTGCTGATGATTTAGCATCTGATATGCAAAAGGCTCTTCAATATTTGATTAAAGGAAAAGAAGGACCAACAGTTCTTGAATGTTCTGAGAGGTTAAAGTTGGTTGGGTTAGACCCGGTAGATCCTTTATTCTTAGTTGCTTTTCATATCTTTGGAGTATCGGATTCCATGAGAGAGGCATGGATGACACTGCTAGAAATTCCAAATGTTTTAAAAGGGTGGATTAAGATTACAGCTTAAAGTTTAAACCTAATATAGTTGTGATTATGACATTGAAAATATTGGATCTTTAATGGTTGTGTTTTATGTTTATGACATTATTTATTACATTGGATCTTTAATGGTTGTGTTTTAAGTTTATGACATTGTTTATGTTTAATGGTTGTGTTTATGTTGTTATTTGTTTATGTTTAATGGTTGTGTTTATGTTGTTGTTTGTTTATGTTGTTGTTTGTTTATGTTTAATGGTTGTGTTTACGTTGTTGTTTGTTTATGTTTAATGGTTGTGTTTATGATTATTAACACGAGATCATATGGATTATAATAAGAAATTACTTCTAGTAATTCTTATGTACTTGTATGTTCGTTTTATTTGGAGGAGAGGTTTGAAACGAATGCGAGACAATGATTCGGAAATGACGACACATAAGTACACGTTAGAGTTATTGCAAGGAAATCCCAAACAATGTATTGAATTGCTACGCATGTCTCGTGAAGCCTTTGTCCTACTATATGCACATTTTAGAATAAATTATTCGTTAAAGGATAGTAAACATGTATCGGTTGAGGAGAATATGGCTATGTTTTTTTATGATAATCGGTCATAATCAACGTTACGTGGTTATCAAGCGTAGATTTCAACACCCAAAGCAAACAATTCATAAATTTTTTATGAAGTGTTGGATAAAATTATGCTTTTTGCCAAAGATATGATAGTACCAACTTCTTTCAATCCGAATCCAAACATTCCGGGACATAACAAAAGGCTACGACGGATTTTCAAAGGAGCGGTTGGTGCACTTGATGGAACTTTGATACATGTTGTTGTCCCTGCTAGCAAACAAGATTTATATAGAGGAAGGGGAAAAGGGGATTGTTATCAAAACATATTAGCAATTTGTTACTTCAACATGATTTTTACATTTATTGTGGTGGGCTGGGAAGGGGTAGCACGTGATTTTAGAATATTATCAGAGGCATTATCAGATACAAATGCTCCATTCCCGTTACCACCACCAGGTATTTTAATTGTATTTAAATATTTGTATTTTAGTTAAATTTCCTAATTATTTATATATCTTTTGTTGATACATGATGTCCCTAGTTTATTGTACTGAAATATTTATGTCTTTCATTACTTACACATGTGTAATTCAAGAATATTATTATAATGTAATGTGTGTTTGGATGTCTATTTACATTTGATTATATCATATTTGTATAACATTTATTATTACACGCATGAATGAACATTATATATATGTTTGGGGATGTTGTGCATAGTTCTGAGTCAACAATGATTCGGAAATGTGTTTGACTTAGTCTTGTGGTTATTCATGCTAATGGACCATGCTCATGGACCAGACGCACGAATGGACCATGCTTATGGACTAGTTGCACAACTGAACCAGGTGACTGGATCAGTCGCACGACTAGTCACACGACTAAACCATTCGTAAAGTTCAGTCGTGCTTATGAATCAATCGCTTAACTCAGTCGCACGACTGAACCATGCTAATGGCTTAGTCGTACGACTGTACACTGAAACCTATAAACGTAATTCGTGGAAAAACATAACACTTCGAATATTATCATACCCTATCCATCCAGAGTGTCCTAGTTCGTCCATCCAACTTCATAGTTCATCCCTGATTGATTTCTACTCATTCTTAACGTTGTTTAATCGTTAGATCGATCAGGGTTTTCGTTCTCACTAACTAGATCGCCAATCAAATAGGATTCCGCACTATTTGATCTAGTTACATGTTAAATCAGTTAGTACTCCGTACGTACACGGTCCTAACATCTTTACAGATAAATATTATCTTTGTGATGCCGCTTATGCACACATACGAGGATTTGTGGCTCCATATTGTAATGTTAGGTATTGGCTTGGAGATTTTCGTAGGAGTCATGCATTGACAATAAAGAAAAATTTAACCATTCACATGCAAAACTACGAAACGTCATTGAGCGTTCGTTTGGTGTCTTGAAAGCACGGTTCCCTATATTGAAGAGGATGACACCATTTCCATTGGTTACACAAAGGAACATTACCATTGCATGTTTTTCGCTACGTAATTTTATAAGGAAAGTGGGTCTCAGCAATGACTTTTTTACACAATACGATCAACCCAATGTGTCAATCGAAAATCATCATGTTGATGCTGATGAAAATGATGTTCAAGAACATGGTACCGCATCAGAACGGGAATATATGATTCAGTTACGAGATGAAATTGCTGAGCAGTTAATGCAGAATATCAAATAATGTAAAAGTACATTTATTTTGTATGACTTTTATTTATATTTTAATATATTTGTATGAATTTTATTTTTATTTTAATGTATTTGTATGAGTTTTATTTATATTTGTAGTACTTTTATTTAAAAATTAGGTTTACTTTAATTATAGAATATGTTAACAGTCTGCAGATGTTAAAAAAATAAATAGTTTTTTTCTTGTAGACTGCAGATGTTTGGTCCACCTCTTCTGCTGCAGATGTCTGCAGATGTGGTTCGCAGGCTGCAGATGTTTTCCTGCAGAAAAAACAAACAGCACCTTCCTGTAGTTCACATGTCACTTGCCAACCCAAGCCAAAACAGTCAAGCTGATAGACTAGCTGAGAGGATTCAAGACATCTGCACTTCTTCCCTTGTCATATGAATACATAGAGTTTGAGTACCTAAAGCAGCTTGAGTAACAAGTAATAAAAGAACAAAAAACTGCTAAGAGGAATATAAGGGAAGAAGCTGCAAAGTGATTAAGAATTTTATGATGCTAATAACCACTCCACCAAAGACAACATCAATGATGTCATACACTCTCTAGATCAAGTTACACTTGATGGTGTGCTGAAATGGTAGGTGATATTCAATCATAAGATCTAAATTTCACTAATTTAGATCAATCAAATCAACTTGTTATGATTCCTCAGCTAAGAACCCACAAGTCCCATCCTACCACAAATATCATTGGAGATATTGAGACTAAGGTGAGAATAAGAGGATAAACTCATGATAAAAATGTTTGTCTGCACTCTTGCTTCTTGTCCCAAATTAAGCGAAAGAAAGTTGATAAGGCTTTGAAAAATGGAAGCTGGATTAAAGCAATGCAGGAGGAACTACTTCAGTTAAAAGATAAGGAGTTTGGAACCTATGTCCTCTTCCTTCTGGGAAGATGCTAATAGCTACCAAGTGGGCTTTTAGAAACAAGAAAGATGATGGAGGGTTTTTCATCAAGAACAAGGCAAGACTGGTAGTACTAGGATACACTCAAGAAGAAGGGATTGACTACGTAGATGTCTTTACTCTTGTAACAAGGCTTGAAGCTATAAGGATATTCCTTGCTTTTGTTGTATCCAAGGATTTCAAGGTCTACCAACTTGATATCAAGTGTGCATTTTATTATGGGGAGATAGATGAAGAATTGTATGTCATGCAACCACCTGGCTTTACAGACCCAAATCATCTTAATTATATCTGCAAACTTGACAAAGCTCTTTATGGGCGGCATCAAGCTCCAGGGAAGTGTATGAGACACTGTTACAATACCTAGTTCAACATGGTTACAAAAGAGTTACTATTAACAGCACACTCTTTATCAAAAGAACAAGGAATGACTTGATGCTTGTTCAAGTTTATGTTGACAACATCATTTTTCGGTCAACTAATGAAATACTCTACAAAGAGTTTGAAAAGCTAATGAAGAATGGGTTTGAATTGAATGCCATGGGGGAACTTAATTTTTTTCTAGGAATTCAATTGAAGCAAGTTAACAATGGCATCTTTATAAACTAGTCAAAGTATGTTCAAAATACTAACCAGATTTTATTTTACTGAATGTAAGGTTGCTAAGACTCACATAGCCAGAAACCATTTCCTAGTACCTGACCTTGAGGAGGAGTATGTTGATAAACATCTTTACAGGGCTATGATTAGATCTCTTATGTACCTTATAGCCAGTAGGCCTAATATCATGTTTGCCACATGCATATGTGCAAGATATCACGTCAACCCCAAGATGTCATACCTAGTTGCTTTCAAGAGGATTCTTAGATATCTCAAAGGAGCTCCTAAACTTGGACTTCAGTATTTAAAGAATTCTGACTTCAATCTGCATGCTTATAAAGATAGTGACTATGGTGGTTGCATCATGACTGCAAAGTCTACATCAGGGGTTTGTCAATTCCTTCATGGAAGGATAGTCTTATGGCAATGCAAGAAACTATCCTATGTGTTTGCATCAACTGTTGAAGCTGAATACATTACTGCTACAAGCTACTATGCTCAAGTGTTTTGGATTCAGAATCAGATGGTAGATTATGAAATCAACTTCAAGAAGACTCCTATCACATAGACAACAACAGTGTTATCTCTATTAAAGAGAATCCAATGCAGCATTCAAATACAAAACAAATTAATATTGGGTATCACTTAATTAGAGATAACCTTGAAAAAGAATTAATAAAACTAGTCAAAGTTAACATAAATGAACAATATAATAATCTATTCACAAAAGCTTTTTATGAACAGAGATTTAAATATCTTGTATCAGCTATTGCGATGATTAAATTTGAGTAGATTTTCTAAAATTAATTTAAAAATTGTTTTTAAAATATGTGTGTCTTCAAAGTTGTCTAAATTGTCACTCATATGATCCCTGCTTATCTTGGAAGAAATATTTTCAAAGAAAAATATTATTTAGAATTTTAGAATTAAATACAGATTTTCTTTCGGAAGACATTGATTTGACTTTGGAAGAAAATTATATCTTCAAAACTAATAACTACTTACTAAGAAATTTAACTTTGGAAGAAATTCTTATCTATCTTCTGGAGCTTAAATATGCTTGTAAGTACTTATATGTTTTAAAGGATAATTTTCTTATGAAAGCAAATAAGTCTCGAAAGTTTAATTCTATTATTGAGTAAAAAATTCTAAAGTCTAATATATTCCAAAACCAAATCTTTCTTGGAAGCAAAATTACTCTAAGTACATTTTCTTCCGAATCAATTCTTCCAAAACTAAGGAATATCTTCCGAAGATAATTTTGTTTCGAAAGCTTTCTTTAACTCTTCTGAAGGCAAATAACCTTCGGAAGATTTCAACTTCCAAGATAACTATCTTTTTGGGCACTTTTTTAGAGGTGGAACTGACATCCGGAATTCAAAGTTTATCCTTTTGTAATAACTTTGTCTCACATCCAAGCATATAAATAGCCTTTACAATGGTTCCACCTCTTTCTTCTTCCTCTTCATCTGTAATCTTCTAGCCCTAAAATTATCCACAAACCCTTTTTTGTTCTTCCACTCTCTTTCACAAAAAGCTTTAGAAAGTGGCCACCCCTAAACTCCAAAACCAGCCAACCTTTCTCATGCACCTACACAGGCAACACAACCAGGTTGCTATGTTACCGGTTGAGAAAGATCCTAGTTTCTCAATTGTTTGCTGTTTTCTTTCTCAGTTATCATACCTCACCGCTCTCACCATAGACCCTCCACTTTCTAAAGATCAACTGCTGGAGTTTACAGGACCTGCTAAGAGGTTATCTTGGACAGTAAGAAGGCACTAGCTACATCAATGTAGGGGAATACGGTGTTCATCACTACAGCCACCATCAACCAACATCTGAGGCTGGATGATGAAAAAGATGAGTTGTCCTTCCTAAAGAGTTAGTCAACGACTCATTCCAGTTGATGGGCTATGAAGATGACTATTCAATCAAGACCTTCAGGAAAGGAAAGGTCTTCTCTTAATGGAAGTATCTCCTCTATGTTGTAATCCACTCCCTATCCAACAAACATGGAGGTTGGGATCAAGTTCCTAAAGACCTTTCCAATATAGTCTATGGAATGGTCCAGGGATCAAGTTCAGGTATTCAGAATTTGTATATAAAAGTTTACTTGCTAACTTAGATTGCTTAGAATATTACATGTTCCCTAGATATGTCCAGCACATTCTCAACTGTGAACTGGGCTCACAGTTGAAGGAATAGGTAATGTTTTTAAATTGGGACATATGCCTAACATTTTTAAGATAATAAGGAAAACCAAAATTGATTTTTTCGGGGTAGAAATAGCCCTTGTCCTAAAAATTTTAGAGCTCCTTGCTCAAGGTGACAACTTGGCAGCACCAGCGAATGATAAACCAACACATTTTTCATCTTCAGCACCCACACAGGCATAAATAACAATCACCTACCAGAGAAAATCCAAACGAACCCCTACTCAGTGTATTTAGATTGAGCAGGCCCCTATATACTCACCTATGCAGGAGGAAGTGGAATCAAGAGCTCCCGCTCCCATGAAGAGCGACCACTCCTATTCCTTTAATGATAAGTGCTGAGGTTTCTCATGCTCAACCTGATGAGCTTATTACCTCAGCCTCAAGTCTTCATCC
Source organism: Flaveria floridana (assembly GCA_018326465.1). Lineage (NCBI taxonomy): Eukaryota > Viridiplantae > Streptophyta > Magnoliopsida > Asterales > Asteraceae > Flaveria > Flaveria floridana. The sequence continues at coordinate 17,633 of BJCO01466425.1, forward strand.
TGAATCTCAAAACTCAGATGAATAACCTTTAGGGGACAGTTACCATCCTAAGCCTTTGGACCTCAATCAACCAATCCGCAACCTATAATTCTATGATGATAACGATAATGGGATTCAATGAGTACCATGAGTCTCTCTTTCGCTCCCCTTCTTAAGGAGAGATGAGTACTACTACTACTCCCATATCTAGCCTATATCATTCACCCATGACTGAGGTGGACCTTTCTAAACAAATTTAAAAGGTCCATGTGGAAGAGGCTCTCACTTCTGCAAGTGATTACATCTTTAAGACCTAAACCACGGCAAACCAGCTCATTGGCACTTCTTATGAAACTGTCATTGAGCAGGAAAAATCCAAAGACCAATAAAAAATATCTGGTGGTAAGGAGATGACTTTGGTCATGTACTCTCATCCCCCTATGATTCTTCTGATGAAGATGAGGGGAGTATGCAACTAAAGGTGCAAAAACTAACACAAACATGCACCTATCTAGTCTCTAAGGTTAGTCACCTAGAATCTCTGGAGGCTACCTTACAAAAACAGGTCCTTAATCAGCAACTTGAGATCACTGATCTCAAGGGCAAGTTAGCTTAGTGGCTTTCCAGTCGTGCTCAACCAAGTCCACAAGAACCTATGGATGTGGTGGATTTAACCGCCAGCTTACCTGTGTAAGCAGGTGATGCTACCAAAAAAGGGGAGAAAATCACCACATCCATAGAACTTGAGAGCATTACCTAGAGTATGGATATTGAGGATTCACCACCCTTGCTTGCAATTATCCAGACTCAACAACCTCCCCAGGACCACATCAATATGGATGCCATTATTAAAATTCTATTTAAGGAGGGTGTACCAAGGGCCATGTCACCTCCATCCCACCTTGATAACAATCTAATAATAGGATGGAGGTATGATAATGATAAAAGAGCCTTGGTGCTTTCTAGATATCAGGGTCAACAAGAAGTTTTCAACTTCCGTACCTTGAGATTCTATGAAAGCTTCTCTCTGATTAACCTACCACTTGTCAATCAAAGCCAAAACAGACAAGCTAATATATTAGCTAAGAGGATACAACTGAGTGTGTCTAATGAGTTCAATAGAAAGACCAGCTTATATAAACGGAGGCTAGCAGGAAAAACTGTTGGTCAACTGAATACTGAGGCAGACCCTAAGATGAGCTTCGAAGGGGAACCTTAGTTGAAGGCCAAGCTGTAGAGCCTGTGAACCTTGAGACTAGAACTCTTTTAGCACCCATTATCCTCAGTGAGACACCAGTTGGTAAAGGTCTCTCACAACCTCTCCCTGGCCGGAGCTCAAGTGTAGAACCAGCTTAAAGAGGCCCAAGCTATCTCCTCCCTGAGTCACACAGGCATATGCTTGACAAAGGAAATAACGTATTAACTTCTGAGGAGATAGAGGAGGATAAGAGAAAGAGGAAAAGGAATGAGCCGGTGAGAGGGAATGCGGCGGCGGCAGTGGTGTGAAGGAGGGCTGCAGGAGGCGACGGCGGCACAGGTCTGGTAGGGGAGGTGGGGCGGCGGTGGTAAGAGTGAAGATAGGGAGGAGCTTCAAAGTTAAGAATAGATAGATGGAGATGAGATGCAGTGGAAAATGGGAAAAGGGGAAAAGGGGATTGTGTTGTGGTTGAGAAGAGGTTAGAAGATTCAAAAAGTGATAGTTCCATGTCTTCTCCACGCAGTCGTCAGGAAGATGTTTTTTAATGAAATGTCTTCCGAAAAACAAACAATTTGCAAAGCCTAATGCCTGCGCGTGGTCTGCGCGGGGCAGACAAAAGAGGTCATGAAGTACTTCTCAGAAAAAACAAACACCCCGTAACACTACTTTTGACAAAAGCTGAATAACTTTCTGTTGTCATCTCTAAAAACTCACCAACTTATACAAGTTGGTAATTATCTCCATACTTTTTTCAACTATACATTATGGTGTTTTAGTCTGTAACTTTCCACTCTTATACTTTTATCCTTTTTGTAATAGAATAGAATGTGAGCTATGGCATGTTATAATCACTTGTCAAAAGACAATTTGTCTTTTGACTTTACATTGATCTTGTTGTCTAGATTAATGTCTAGCTAGCCTTCAAAGTATGGTCGACTGTTATAGTATAAAGCATCTCATGTAACCAGTCTTAGGACTAAGCCTTGTAACAATTGTAAAACACTTGCGAGTAATAGACATCATCCTTGAAAACCAATACTTGTGTTCTTACTTATGTTTATTGTTTTATTTGTTTGTTTCCCTATTTGATCTATTAAGTTTTGTATTCTTCAACTTGTGAAACTGTTGCATAACCATAACCAGTCCTGCATAGGGTTTCATGATTTTGGTAGATTATGTAAGTCGTGAATGTTGGTAGTTTATGCAAGTTGGTTTGCTTTGATTGAAGATTTTGACACATTACAAATGTTATATTTGGTTTGGCTTAATATGGTTTTAGGTTATAGAAGTTATTTTTGGTTTGATTCAAGAAGTTAAAGTTGGGTTTGGTTTAATTCAAGATGTTCAAGTTTGATTTAAAACAAATATAGTTAACTACAATCATGTTTGCTTTGATGTAAAGAGTTCATAGTTTATGAAAGTTGGGTTTTGTTGGATTCAAGATGTTAAAGTTAGGTTTGGTTTGATTGAAGATGTTAAAGTTAGGTTTTCTTTGATTCAAGATGTTAAAGTTAGGTTTTCTTTGATTGAAGATGTTAAAGTTAGGTTTGCTTTGATTCAAGATGTTGGTAGATTACAAATATCATAGTTAGTTTGATTTAATATATTTTTAGGTTATAGAAGTTATTTATAGTTTGATTCAAGAAGTTAAAGTTGGGTTTGGTTTAATTCAAGATGCTCAAATTTGATTTAAAACAAATATAGTTAACTACAATCATGTTTGCTTTGATGTAAAAATTTCATAGTTTATGAAAGTTGGTTTTTTTTTATTCAAGTGTTTTCTTTGATTTAATATGTTAAAGTTAACTAAAATCATGTATGCTTTGATACAATATGTTTCTAGCTTATAAAAGTTATATTTGATTTGATACTATATATTTTTAATTTATGTTTTTACTAAAGTTTTTCGTAATGCTAGTTCTTAAGTATTTTTCTTTTTGTGTATTTATATTGTTTGAAAAAATGGCTCAAAAAAATTAGGATTAACTGAAAGTAGGATGGGGTTGAAAAAACTTTTCTAGAAACATATGTATATGAATTGACTCTTCATGGACGTGAGAGAAGCAATCTTAAGCAAATTTCTTGGAAAACTGTAGCAGATAAATTGAAAACAAAACACAATTTTATAACGGATCAAAGACAAATGGAGAATCACTATGGCTATCTAAAAGCTAAATTTGCCACCTGGACAAAGCTAAAAAACCAGTAAAATTTATAATCCCGTAACAAGCACATTTAACTTATTAGAAGAAGAATGTCAATTAGAGATGAAGGTATTTCGTTAATATTTTTAAATAATAATTATTATTATATTTCAATAATCTTATACTATTTTATAATATTTTTTATAAAGTCGAACAAATATGTAGAAGCTTTAAGAAGTACATCCCTTTATTACCCCAACTTTTACGTTCAATTATTTAAGGGTTCTACTTCCACTGGGTTTGATAGTTAGAGGCCATCTTTAACACTTACTCGTCCTTCTGATTAAGTGTCTGATCAAAATTTAGATGGCCTTGATGACATCGATTGCACTCAACTAGAAGTAGGTGTTAGTAAAAAGTCATCTGATCATTCCAAAAATAAAAGGATCCCTGACTACCGGTGTTAGTGAGACGTCAACTATTCGGTCCAAAGCTAAAAAGGTGAAACGAAAAGATAAGGAAACATTAACCTCAAAGTTAATAGAAGTTGGGGATCAAATCTCTTAGGTGCAAAGATGTTGATCAAAAAACACAATATATCTAATGATATGGATGCATGTATGAAAAAGTTGGAAAGTTTGGGGTGGGGCATGTTTGATGTGAGATATCAAATGACACTTTTACTTTTTGGTGAGAATGGGGACATAAGAAATGTGTGGTTGCGACTACAGCCGTCATTATAGAGGAAGAGAAAAAGATGAATGCTAACAAAATGTGTTTGGAATTTTGATTTTGATACGATATTCACGTTCGTATGGACTGAATGGGAGGGCATTGCACATGATTCTCGAGTTTTAAAAGAAGTTGTGTTTAACCCTACTTCTGTCTTTTCTTTTCCCCCACTAGGTTCTAAATAATTGTATGAAATGTTTTATTAATTACATTATTTGTTTTTTATGGAATACATTTGTTATTAACATTACAGATAAATATTATCTTTGCGACACTACGTACACCAACACTTGTGGATTTATGACTATACCGTAATACGAGTTATTAGTTAGCTGATTTTTGACGACAACGTGCGTTGCAAGACTGGATGTTGTCGCCGAAACGATCGGTGGAGTGGAGGTCGTCACCGCCGTGGAGGTTTACAACCGGGGGGGGGGGGGTTGGGGGGGTTGAGGGTGAAGGAAGATGGGTGAAGAAAGACGACAGAGGAACGATAGATCAATGGAAGGTGTGGGTTTTGTTTTACGAGGGTGTTTTTGTCCATTTAAGCATTCAACATATTTCTAAGGTGAATAGGCTAGTTGAATGATTAAGAAGGTTCCTTTTTCTTTAAACCAAACAATCCAATATCTTATCGGTTCAGATATAGGCTTTTAATAAAATGAATAAAAAACTATGAAACAGACCGTAAATTGTATAATTAAAAAAAAATAAAAAAAATAAAAAAAAATAAAAAAATAATAGTTATCTCATAGAATAGCAACACCTTTTGAAGATGCCGAAACGTCATCTAATCCAATTTCACCCATCGGCAATCTCGCCAGAAGCTTCCATCCCATCCTAAGGGTTAGGGTTAGGGTTTCGTTTCTCCCCCAATTTCCACCGGCGTTCAAATTCCGACCGATCAAGACACCATCATGTCGTCGTCGTCGAAGGTCATCGTTCTCAAAAGCTCCGACGGAGAAACCTTCGAGGTCGAAGAGGCGGTGGCGTTGGAGTCCCAAACGATTAAGCATATGATTGAAGATGACTGTGCCGACACCAGCATCCCCCTCCCCAACGTCACCAGCAAGATCCTCTCCAAGGTCATTGAGTACTGCAAGAAGCACGTCGAGACGCCCAAGACCGACGACAAGGCAGCTGAAGATGATCTGAAATCGTTTGATGCTGAGTTTGTTAAAGTGGATCAGAGCACTCTCTTCGATCTTATTCTGGTTCGGTTGTTTCTGTATCCTTATCGATTAACTTTCGAAAAAGAAATAATACGTGATCTGTCATAATGAATTGTGAAATTTTGGTTTTTCGTTGAAGAATGTTTGGATGTTATTTGGGGTTTCGGTTCGTAAAGATTAGTTGTGTCGTTGTATAACGTATTGTTTGTTGGTTGCTAATTGTTGGCTTTCGTTAAAGATTTAGGCCCTAGGGTTACACGGTGATTATTTGCACCTGCAGAGAAATTGTCTTGTTTGGTTGTGATTATTTGCCATTGCATTGTTGGTAGTATATCTCAAAAAGAGACTTTTTACTTTATAAAAACAGTAGATTTGGTTTTATTACAAGCGTTTTTATACACATGAACGAAATTTATGTATAAGATTATTTGCTTCAATTGGAATACTTAAGTAGTATATAAACAATAAAGTTACATTGCTCTAGATTACAACAACGGAAGTTAAATGAAGAAAGCATTTTTTTAGTGATTTTGATATACTACTCAAGTCCATGTCACTCATGTATTGATGTTTTTAGCAGAATGTGTAGATACTCGAGTGGTGCTTCATATTGGCATGGTTACTAATCTAAATTGATTCAAATAAGGTTATATGCTAGGAAAGTAGATATGCCACAAAGGATTCTTTATTCATGGCTATAAGCACATACTTTTTTAACATGCTATAGAGGTATAACACCACCTGAGAAAATGTCTAGTTGTGTATATTTACATGAAACTATTTTTCCCAGCTTGTTTTTGTTTTTAGGGACTTAAATTTTGTGCGCCATGATACTGTGCCATTTGGTCTACTTGTATTGTACTTTTGGTTGCACTGTTTGCGTCTGTTGTTTTTTATTGTGCGTCTTGAATTACGTTTTATCAATTTGCTAGTTTTTGGCTGACATTTTTAGTTTCTTTCCATCATCTCGTTTGCTGTTTTGGTTTTTTCTATTTTGGTTAATGATTCATCTGGGTGCAATTTTTTCTGATTCAGGCTGCTAATTATTTGAACATCAAGAGCTTATTGGATCTAACATGCCAAACAGTGGCAGACATGATAAAGGGAAAGACTCCTGAAGAGATTCGCAAGACTTTTAACATCAAGAATGATTTTACACCCGAGGAAGAAGAGGAGGTTCGCAGGGAGAATGCATGGGCGTTCGAGTAAAATCAAGTATGGTAAACTAAATTTATTTTATAATGCAATTGGTGGTAGTATATAATGTTGGGTCCTTCATGTGTCTCAGGAAACTTTAAACATCCTTAATGTGGGCTCTGTTTGGATTCTATTGTTTTTATTCTGTCAATTTGAATTTTTTCTTAAACTACTTGCTCGTTTTAAACCACACCCAATAGCGTGTTGGGTTTACTGTCTTGTTTAGGACTGGTCAAATTCTCTATGGAAGATTAAAAGTGATAATTACATCAACATATAAAGCATGGGAATAAATTCGTTTAGAAGTGTAAAGTTACACGAATAGCAGTCTTATTTAGGTTTGCAAGATTAGTTAAGCTTGATATTGGAAGCTAAGACTTGAGCTCATTCGTTTATTAAATGAGCTCTCTTTTAAGCTTGACTTGGTTCGAGCATTTAGTGCAATGTTTTCAAAACCGGACCGGAAAGCGAACCGGACGGCCTAGAGGTTCACTGGTCGGACCGGTCGGATACGAACCGGATGACGTCATAAATATTTAAAAAAATATAAAAAAATTCCAAATATTTATAAAACTACAAACACATAACATTCAAGTCAACATAGTTCAATTTAGCAAAATACAACCCAAGTTTAAACAACCATAAACCAAAATAATATACAATATCCAAAGTTTAAACAACCATAAATCAAATAGTGGTTCGCCAATAATATTAACGAACTGGTGTTTCTTAATCTAAAACAACATCCAAAATACATACCATTCAAGTAAACATGGTTCAAATTAACGAACCGGTGTTCTTTAATCCATATCCAATAATATTTTTCTATTAAAATAAAAAAAAAAATTCAAAAAACCGGTTCAACCCGGTCCGCCGGTTCCGGTCGGACCGGTCGACCGCACGAACCGGCCGGTTCAACCGAAAACGGCCCAAAACCACCGAACCGAACCGGCATCCTCACCGGTTCCCGGTCGGACGGCCGGTCCGGTCCGGTTTTGAAATCATTGATTTAGTGAGGTGATTTGATCACGACCATGATGTGAGATGAGGACGGTCTATTTATGTAACAATCTTCTACATTTTACTGGGACAAGCTTCTACGATGTTATCTAAAATCTACACCGTCATTTCAATTTTAGATACATATAAAGCATAAATCATCATGTGTCTTTGTTTCATAATTCCACAACACTCGTGATGTTGTGCATAAGGAAATGATAGTAATTATAAATAACTAGGGTTATTGGACTTTAATAACCCAAACTTTTTTTTTGTCGGGATTAATCTCAACTCAGAAAATGTTTACATACATTTTCAACTTTGAGCTAATTTTCTATACGGTGAATTGTTTATATAGCCAAAACATCAAACAAAAAGTTGAAATCAACTATCTGATTTTTTAATCTGAACTTTTGCATCCTAAAACTCGTCAATCTTCATCTTTTGATCTGACACCTGATTCGTTGGAGGTATATTTTAGGTGATGATTGAGGCTAGACACCGAAAATAGACTCGATGGAGGTTGGATGGTGGCAAAGTTGACAAATGGCTCAAAGTTGTCCGCATTTCATAAAAAAACTAATGAAGGTTAACTCTTAGTTAGTAAGAGATCATTGGAGGAAAATAAACTTAAAATTAAGAGTATGTGCAAACATTTTCTGAGTTAAGATTAATCCTGGTTAATAAATGAAACTTAGGATTATTAAAATCCATTAACCCAAAAATAAATAACGGAACCGGTTCGAAAGCTCTTAATGATGCTTTTTGCTAAAATTTGATTGGGTTCGTTGTGATAAGTAGGCTTAGAAGTAGTGTAACCAAAAGGGTTAAAACTAGTGGATTTGTATAAATATATAAAACCAAATGTTATTCTATATATTTTAGAAACATAGGAGGACAAAGATGACACTTCACAAAATATCAAATGCAAAAAAAGTAAAGAGAGAGACTATTGTGACAAAAAACTAAAGCCACAAAATACATTATAGCGCTTATCTTGTTTTTTAATATGTACGTAATGACACCGAAAAATCACTGGGAACATGACAAACCACTGTAAATCTGACATCTCTGTATCTCACAACTTCATCAAATTGGAAAACGAAGACACAATTTCATCTCATCTAAAACCCCTAACCACTCTCCTATCAGAATCTCCAACCACAACCTTCACCTCCATTCTTCGTGATTTTGGGATTTTTAAACAAGTTAAAGAATGAGGAAAGACTCGCCTACACCTACCCTCCCCAGACCCTGCTCCTGAGTGGGACATACTGGGTTTGTTATGAGCCGGG
>BJCO01466430.1:0-13321 GCA_018326465.1 Flaveria floridana
TCATCCTTAGCTTTCTAAGACATAATTTCAGGTACATGGGCCATGTTTGGGCGCATGGCCTTACTTAAAAACTTTTCTAAGGCAAAAACTTAGGCGCATGGGCCTTTTTAGGCGCATGGGCCCTGTTTGGGGGCATGATCACCAACATACATGTTTCTAACATATTTTTCAGTCCCAAACATAACCTTAGCATGATCTAAGTCTTACACTACCATTTTAAGTCTTCATCTAGAATGCACAACCATAACCCATTAACATACATACATTTTAAACATAACATAAACTTTTACAAAAATCGTTTACGTGCATTTTTAGCCCTGAAAAACTTTCAAACATATAAAACAAGGGGTCTAGAAACTCACCTTAGCTACTTCAACCTTGAACTCTCAAATTTGAACTTTTCAGATGTTTTCTAACACCTAAACACTTCCAAAAACATGCAACCGAACGCGTACACACACATGAGAACATGTATAAACCGGCTACATGGCCAAAAATCCATGAAAACTAACTTAATTACACTAAATTTGCTTACCTTATACTAATCCAGCTGCTCTCTCTCTCTAAAATCCGAAAACCCTTCTCTTCTGCTCTTCTTTCTCTTCTTTTTGGTCGACAGAAAGTAGTTGTAAAAGGTGGCATGGGCGGCCATCCTTATATGTAAAAGATATTTGACTTTTTGTACTTTTACACAAAGCCCCCCTCCACTTTTATCCCTTCTCATTTTCTTTCAAGATACTTTCCTTTTCTTTTTTTATTGTTTTTCTTTTCTTTCATTTAACTAGAAATTTCGGGTGTTACATTCTTCTTGTAGACTATAGACATTTGGTTCACCTCTTCTCCTATAGATGTCTATAGATGCGGTCCGCAGACTGCAAATATTTTGATGCAGAAAAAACTAACATCACCTAAGTAGATGGAGAATCCTTAGGAATAAAATCAGAATCTCTTTCCTTAGCAGTGCATTTGGTAGGAGTTTTCTGGATTCTGGGTCTTTCTTGAAGCACATATAGAACATTCCTAATCTGATCACTATCAGTCTCACTACCTCTAAACCAAGTGTTCACTTCATCTTCTATAGACATCCTTGCACCTTGTGAACTTCTGGGAACATCCTTAGGTGTATTAGATGATGGACTAGCTTGATCAGCTAGCTGAGTTTTAGCCTCATGCTGTTGGTCTGTAGAATGAACTCCTCCTTGATAGCCTTCAACAAATCTGCCAAGTTTGGCAAAGTTAACACCATCCCAAGCATTCCCACAAGCTCCTATTAAATAAGTGAATATGTCTTTCTTCATCACCATAACGACATAGGTGGATGAATCAGACACTGCTAACTCAGGATGAGAAGCATTCACAATCATTTGTATGAACCTGGGGTACATGATGAACTTCCTTCCCGCAGCAGCAATTAGATTCTTGTGCATCTCCCCAAACATAGCCTTGCTTATGCTATACGGTAAATCATCAATGATTGATACTAGCAGGGGTCCGAACATATTACTTAGCCTATCTATTCCAGCCTTCAGGTTATTTGAGAAATGAATCAACATGTGAAGTAAATACTTCCAAAATAGAGGTAAGTATTTCTTCTCTAGTGATGGATATCTATGATCATAACCCATCCTCTTCAAACAATCTCTTACACGTCATCAACAATCTTTACCGGGGTGTTAGCTGATCTTCCAATAGTAAGATACTGTGATCACCTCTGCAGTAATAACTACTCTTTTCCCCTTGATAGTAGAAGAAATACAAGCTTCTCCCTGAGAGTCGCTCTCGTTTGTAACAATAATCCAAAACTAATCGATAAGATCAATGTAAATCGTAGGATTAGCTGTAATAGCATGATGTATACGAGGGGTCTTAAGGCCGTCAATCAGAGTGTAAATAAAGCTTTATCATCAGGAACGCAACTAGAATTGCTATCGCATTATGGTTTTTATTAAAAACCATTAGCCATCTGAAAAATTATTAAACACAAAGATTAATTAGTTACTCATAAACCACAATAACAGACTTAGAAGAATTTTGATATTAGAAAAATTACTTATAAACCACAATACCAGACTTAGAAAAATTTTGATATTAGAAAAATTGAACTCTTTGCACGAATACAACTATTCGCATCCGAATAGTTACATATCCAAGTTTGACTTTTCCCGTGACAAGATGATTAATCGCATGACCTTGATTTTGACCAGAGGTCAACTACTTGCGCGGCAAGTCAAGAAGACATGTGAGTAGTCTTGAGCAATTTTGAAACTTATCGCATCTGCTCAAGTTCTAGGTACTTTTCGCACGCGAGAAGTACCAATTTTTCAAATCTCAGATTAAGTCCTTTTAGAATGTTTTGGCCATTAATATATGTTTGATTAGCATCAATTAGTCATTTATTATGGTTACATATTTACAATTTTGTCTAATATCGAGTGTATTTGTCCTTAAACATTCGTTCACACACCAAACAACTAAAAACCAATATAAATCGAACAAACTACCTTATCAATCACTTAAGTATCAATAATGGACCACTGTGAACTAGTTTATCAAAGAAACAAGTTCAATACTTAAGAAAATTTTGAGAGAAAGAAATTTGAGAGTTGTCGTGCGAATGGTCAACTATTCACACCCATTGTACTTTTATAGTTCATTGACCACTCGTGTGTGACTAGTTTAACTAGTCGCACCAGTTAACCTTTCGCACCCTTTGAACTTCTCGCACGCGAGAAGTTTAATTTATTTTAAATTTTTAAAATTTTGTCAACTTTTCACATTTATTCATTTTATTTGAGTTTGTGATTTATTATGTTTTAAAAATTATGTTTAACCAAGTGTAAATTATTAAAAAAACCCTCATTTTTGGAAAACTTTCGGTAAACAAAAACCGAATGTAAACAATCATGAAATTTAACAAAAATAAAAAAAACAAAAAACAAGCTGAAATTCAAACTTAGAGTTATAACTTCAATATTTGTGGTAAATTTTCAAGTATAAGATCATATTTTATGAAATCGATCATTAATATCGTCTAGATTTAGTTTAAGTAAGATTGGTTATGCTGATTGTCAATATGTTTTATCCATTTTAAACTCAGACTTTTGTTTTTACTTGGACACATATGTTGTGATATTAATCATGTTTTAATTAAGTTATATGAAGTCAATGGATCCCATAATCAAAATCCTGTAGAACGCTTATCTAGCTTCATGACACTTTTAAGATTTCAAGTCACCCTAATTTTACTTAAACCTTTTACCTCTAATCAATATTTTCAAGATTATTTTTCTCTCCTATAATATCTATATAGAGCATAACTAGCCCGAGAAACATTTCTGAACACATAATATTAACAAGTTTTAGGACTTAGTAACTGCCAGTCGGACTTATGTTTTTCCCTCGCAAGACGTTTAGGAATTATATGCCAATTCGAACTTACGTGCCCCATCTTTTGATTTTGCCTTCTGTGTCTGAACATATTCTCAAAAAGAAAAATATTTATCATATAGTATGTATGTCTTTGAGGTATCTTTTATTACTATGCACATTGACATCTTTTATTCCCATATGACCTTATAGCATCTTTTCACTCTTTTTAATTACTTTCCTTTTATTTATGCCTTTCATATCTTTTTCATCTTTTAAACATTATATATATATATATATATATATGTATGTATGTATATATATACGTATATATATGTATATGTATATATACGTATATATATATGAATGTATATATATATATATGTATATATATAATGCTTCTGAATGAATGATCCTGAATTAGGAAGTAACTGGCTTGAGTGTGACTATACTATAACCCTCAGCCTGTTTTAGCATGTAATCGGTGTTACCACACAACCTTGATTGTAACCCACTTCAGTCATAGAGATTTTACTTTAAACACATCACAGATTATAGTGCTTTTCATTCTTAAAAGTCAAACCTATGAACATATCAAACATAATCTAAGTCAGTTTCTTTTAAGTCTTAGTATGTATTATATCAAAATTAAGAAATGTACTATCATTTTCTATGTAACCTTAAAAATTTATTTTTTTGAATTTTTAAACAATTTTTTTTTGGAATTTTTCTTCAAACTTTAACCCCCCCCCCTAAGAACAAAATCTTTTTTGCAATATTTTCATATTTTCTCCCCCTAAAATTGTGATTATCTAAAAAGAAAATAATAATTTTAACGAAAATGAACAAAAAAATATTTTTGACAGGGTGTGAGGTTAATCTTTAACCAAATTTAATCATTCCCAGAGATTGAATGAAAAAGTTGAATTAGGAATAATCAAACATCTTAATCAGCAATTTGTCATCTAATTTGACTGGTTCTAGATATATATGCTTTCGAACATAACAATCATGGATAAAATGCATTTGGATGTCGATGTGTTTTGTTTTTGAATGTTAAATAGGATTCTTCGCTATGTTTAATACTGCAGTATTGTCACACCAAATCTTGGTGTTATAGATGTTAAGATCATAATGAAGAAGTTGTTGCTGAATCCAAACTATCTGAGAACGATAACTTGATGCAGCCACATATTCAACTTCTGGAGTGGATGTGGATACCGTTTGTTGCTTCTTGCATTGCCAAGAAATTAACCTATTTCCAAGAAATTGACATCCACCTGTTGTTGATTTCCTGTTCAAATTACATCCTGCATAATCACTGTTGGTATAAGCATTTGACATCTTTCATGTGTGACTCCTTTGGATTACTTTTGATAGTAGTGCAGTTGTTGTTCCAGCTGTAAGGTATCGAGTTTAACAACTTCATATTCACTGAAATATTCTCCATAGTAATTTCTATATTCTTCATTTTTGTTATCACCTTAACAAAGCTCGATCTTCAAAAGCATAGGGTGCTTTGTCTAACTTATAAACATAGTTAGGATGATCTAGATCTTCTAAACCAGGTGCTTGATAAACATAGGTTTCTTATTTCATTTCTCCATACAAGAATGTAGTTTTGACATCCATCTAATAGACCATCAAGTTCTTGTACAAAGCATAAGCCAGCAAAATACGTATAGCTTAGAGTCTTGCAACCGGAGCATATACTTCATCATAATGAAGACCTTCAACTTGATAGAATCCTTGAACAACAAGTCTGGTCATGTTGTGAACAATCACCCTCTCTATCTGTTTTGTTTTAGAATATCCATTTAGTTTGGATCGGCAACGTACCCTTCGGAAGTTCACATAAATGCCACACATTAAGCTTCTTGAATTGCATTAACTCGTCTTGTATAGCCTCAACCCAACTGTTTTCCTTCAATGCCATCCTAATGTTCTTTGGCACTACTTAAGAGATAAAACATGTATACAAGCATGTATTTATTGCTCCATATTAACTTCAAGTTTCGACACCCTGTGATAACAAACCAATTATTACTTCTGTTGGATGGTCTTTATGAATTCTTAACTAAGAAATGGTATCTTAATAAATAACTTCGTCTAAATTAGACATATGACCAACAGGTTCTTCAACATTATTTTCTCATTTAGGTTGACACATAATATCTTACGCTTGATGAATATCATTATCAATAGATAAATCTTCAAATGGAACTTTAATGGTATCAATTGGATCATTTTATGTAAAAGAAGAACCCTGACCAGAAACCTATGGAGCTTGTTCAACTACTAGATCAGAATGAAGCAATTCAGATTCAGAAACTGATTATTGAAAAACTAAGACATTTAAAGAAGAAGGTATGTCTGAAGATCTTCCTGTAGCTAAAGATGACATAGATACAACATCATCAGAAAAAATATCTTGAATAGAGGATGCCAAAGGTGGATAAGCTATAGAACAACAACATATCAATTAAAGGTTTCAAATAATGAAGCATAATCGTATACTTATGAAGGAGAAGGACATGCATCTATTTTGTTAGATTCATGCCAATCTATATCAAATGGCTCAATTATCTTTATATCTTTCATTATAAACCATGTATGCAACTTTGTTAACTGAATATCCAACAAAATAACATTCATTAGCATTTTCATCAAATTTTGATTTAGAATCAGACGTGTGTAACAGAGTACAACAACATCCAAATGTGTGAAACATTTGACTTTGGGTTTGTGTTTGAAAAAGATTTCATAAGGATTCATGTTTTGTTATCTGTTGATTAAAACACAATTTTGAAACAACATGCAGTGTTAACAGCTTCAGCCTAAAGGAAAGACGATAATTTAGCTACTGATAACATTATTCTGGCTGATTCAATTAAATTTCTATCATGACTTTCAGCAACTTCATTTTGTTGTGGAGTTCCTGCCGAACTAAATTGTCTAGCTATCCCCTTAGAATCACAAAATTCACTCAGAGTATGATTGCAAAACTCTGTTCCATTATCACTTCAAATGTAATTAATGGTTTTGCAAGTCTGATTCTCTACTAGGGTCATGAAGTTTATTAGCAAATAAGGTATCCCATCCTTAGTTGCTAAAATAAAAACCCAAGTGAATCTAGAAAAATCATCAGTAATAACCAAACAACATGCATGACGTCCCAAACTCAACATACTAACTGGACCACATATATCCATATGTAATAGTTGAAGACTTGATTCAATTTGGTATGAACAACTAGTTTATGAGGAAGTTTTTGTTGTTTGCCTTTTGAACATGATAGACAATATTCAGTAAGTTGAAATTCTTTTAATGGTAAGCCCATAACATGATTTCCTCTAACCAACTTGTTTATATTTTTGATGTTTACATGGCCAAGATGGTGATGCCATAACATTGAATCACTTTTTGAGGCTTTTAACAGCAAACAAAATGCAATTACAAATAAATGTGAACTATTCATGTCAAGTAAGTATGTGTCTTTGTCTCTCAGTGTTCTTAACAAGATCCATTCATCAGGAATTACAAATCCAGGTTTTAAAATAAGACATTCTTTATCAGTGAAGTGTGTTGAATACCTTTTGTCATAAATTTGAAAGACAATTAGCAAATTATGTTTAAGTTCCATAACAAAATTGACATCTTCAAAACTTAACACACCATTAGACACTATACCTTTCTTTGCAATCTTACCACCTCTATCTCCTCCAAAAATAACATATCATTCGTTGTAAGGTTGTCTATTATTTAACAAAGATATATTACCAGTCATGTGCCTAGAACAACTGCCATCAACATGCCAAACACGGTTGATAACTTGCCTTGGTTGTTCCTTCACATATGAATGAATTTATTCAATTTTAGGAACACAAGCCATCATAGACTTCAGCACATTTTTATCATCCAAATATGATACAGATTTTCATATCATATCTCTTTTATAATTAAAAACATAGTCTTTATAATATCAGGCTCAAATTGCTTTCCTTTTACTTTTCACTCTTGAATTGGTTTAATCAGATGTGTAACCATATTCTTTAAAATGGTTTGTATTGGAGTATGATTGCTATCATCATATGTAAAAATTTCTTGTTTGAATTTCCTTTATGCAAATCAGTTTGTATTTGAACATTTCTTTTATCCACAAAGGTATTTGACTGAACTGTATTCCTTTTGAATTTGGCATTTAAAAAGGATTATTTTCTATTATTTGAAATTAAACTCTAAAATATTTATTTGCTTGTCAGTTGATGTTGATGATTGCAATTTCTATCCATATGATTTGGCTTTCCACACACATTACAATACATTTTATGATACACATTTGGTTCTCATGTATTTCTCAAGAACTATTTTGTAACACCCTGAATTTTTATTTAAAAGAAGAGAAAGGAAAAGTAAATAGAAAGAAAAGATAATGGGCACAAGTGGAGGGGGATAAAGTATACAAAAGTCTATTATTTTATTAGATAAGTGGGTATGGTTGCCCACTTTAAAGCAACACTTCTTTTGTTCTCGATTGAAGAAGAAGAAGTAGAAGAGCTCTTGGATTCTAGAGAGAAAGGAGAAACAAGCTGCAAAAGGTGAGTTTTCTTGAGTATATGTTCGGTTTTAACCAAATTCACAAGCTGTTGACCGAAGTTCTTGGTGTTTAGTGTTTGTTTTCGGGATTTAGGAGCTGAATTTGAAGGTGGGTCTCAGATTTGAAGTGTGTTGCACAAAGGCTGTTCAAGGTGAGTTTCTAGAACCGCTTTTTACTAATTTTAAAGTGTTTGGGGCTATTATGCATACCAATTAAATGTTTTTAAAAGAAACCATGGGTTTATATCTTTATGTTCGAGAATGATCTGTGTATGTATGTTTAAGAGTTTGTTTATGGGCCAGGATTGAAGTTTAGCATGTTTAAGAACTTTAGTGTGTTAGATGTGTCTTTTGGTGTGTTTAGAATGAGAATTGGGTGTTGTTGGTGGTACAGAAAACATTTCAGAATGTTTCCATGCACCGAGAATGACCTCATGCACCTAAGTGTGCTCATGCGCCTAAGTGTGCTCATGCGCCTAAGTGTCCTCATGCACCTAAGGTCATGCGCCCAAATAGTAGTCATGCGCCTAGAAAAGTACCCATGCGCCTAAGTGTTGCCCATGCACCTAAATAGTGCCCATGCTCCTAGAGTTGCTCATGCGCCTAAGTGTTGGTGTGCCTGAACAGACCTCATGTGCCTGCATAGTGGTAAAGCGCCCAAACAGGGCTCATGCGTCCAAATAATGCTGAAGTGCCTAGACAATTTACACTTAGAATTTTTATGCATATGCGCCTGGAAAGTCCCAGGAACCCATTTTGGACTTAGGAGTTTCTAAATGGTTTTAAGAGGTAGAATGGGGAGATAGGCCCTGTTATGATGTGATGGTTTATGCTTGATGTGTGCATGGTGATGTGAAGAAATTTATGATGTGTATGTGTGTGAGTGATATGTTATCTTTCTTTGTTAAATGGTTTTCAAAACCTATGTATTATGTTATGTAATATGATATGTATGACTTTACGTGGTATGATGTATGAATGAATGAATAACGTGAATAAATGAATAAACGTAAAGTATTATGTAACAAAGTGGAAGATAAGGATAAAGTACGAAATGAACGAATAGGTGAGATAATGATAAAGTTCAAAATGAACGAATAAGTAAGATAACGAATGATGAGTATTGAAGTGATGGATGATAAGATCCGTGTCGCGTACCCCGGTACTACGTTAGTCTTCGAAAATGAGTTGGGCGTTTGTTTACAGGCCCCGACACAGTATCAGTCTTCGGACATGATTTGGGGGTGTTGCATACGAGATGGGATCTTTTTCGCGTAACCCGGTGATGTGTTAGTCTTCGGACATGAGTCGGGGGTTTGTGTACAGGCCCCGACGTAGCATCAGCTTTCGAGCATGAGTCGGGGATATTGCATGAGACGTGATCTAGATAGAAGTGAAAGATAATTATGACAGTACGAAACATACGAAACGAACGAATAAGAAATGAATGATAATGTATGATGAGAAAGATAATAAATGAATAATTATTATCAGTACGTACGTATGATGTATAATCACTGACGGATGTAAAGTACAAAAAGAAAGTAAGAGAAAGAAAGTGAATATTAATGAAAAGAATAAAATGATAAAACTATTAAAGAACGAAACAAATGATGAATATAGAATGAGTGTACGTATGATGTATGACCACGGATTGAATGTAAAGACTAGTTTTTAAAGGGAGTAAAGTATTTTATTATAAAAACTAGAACTCACTTGGTGTTGCTGACCTTTTGTATGCATGATAGTTGATAGGTATTTTGTTGATGCTGAGGAGTTGTAGGCATGGATGCATAAGCTACTGGGAGCGTTTTGAGGATGGCATCCTCATTTTTCCATGTTATTGTATTTTTATATGTAAATGAATGAAGCAATGTAATGAAATAACATGTCTTAATTATTAATGAAAGTTTTAAATTCCACTGCAAAAGTAATGTATGTTTTTAAAATGATTTATGCGCGATGAATTACCAACTTGTAAGGACCCGGCGGGACCCTTACAAGTTGGTATCAGAGCTAAAGTTTAAGTGAATTGGGTAAAGATTTTTGAAACCTAATCTTAAACTAAGAATGGGACGAAAGGAAAGGGATGCCAGTCCTAGTAGCTACGTGCCTGCAGGTAAAGGTTTTATGTAAGTAAATGTTAACCGGTATTATGTACGCATATTATATGGCTTGTATGCTTATGTGCAGATTTAGATAATGATGTAGTCAGGATAGAAAATACTTGGGGGATGAAGAGTAAAGTAAGTGGCTAATCGCAACTGGCCACTGTAATTAGGGACTTATTATACTTGACATAATCCGAGCTATTACCTTGAATGACCGTGTTAGTGTTTGAATCTTATAGTGAGTAGAGATGATCGGTGGCAGATCATCAAAGGCCTCACGAGGCGGAGTACGTGGTGGACATGGTGCCGAGCCGTGTGTCACGAGGAACAGGGCTAGAACTGCGAAAACAGCACCCAAAGAGCCCAATATTCATCACAATCAGGGTGGTGATGAGAGTGCTAATTTGAGGGTCTCAGTGAAGGAGGCGGTGCTTGAGGAGGTTCATCAGGTCATGCAGACTATTCTGCCATCTGTGGTGACCAAAGTAATTAAAGCAGTGAGGGAGGATAAAAGGAATGAGAAGAGGAGCACCACTGAGAGCGGAGAATAAGAACGACCGTAGACTGAGATGGTTATCCCTAGTGAGGAGGAGGAAGAAACGATGTAGGAAACTACACAGGGATGTAATTACGGGGCATTCCAAAGATGCAGGCTCCCAACGTTTGATGAAAATGGAAGTGTTGCGGCTGCTCACCATTAGGTGAGAGAGATGGAGGCGGTACTCGATATCAGCGAGTGCTGAGAGGATCAAAAGGTGAAGTTTGCTACCCACTCGTTTGTGGACTCGGCCTTATGCTGGTGGGACAACATTGTCCAGGCTGATGGTACAAGAGTAGTCAAAAGGATGAGGTGGAGTGAATTGAAAAAGCTGGTGATCGAGGAGTTTTTGCCTCACCGGGAATTGGACAAGATTGAGAGAGAGTTATTGCAGCTAGAGGCGGGAACGATGAGACACCAGCAGTACACCACTAAATTCAACGAGATGGCTAAGCTGGTGCCAGATCAGGTGATGCCTGTGTCACGAAAGATTAAGAGGCACATTCAAGGACTGTCGGCAGATATCCGCAGACATTTGATCGCTGCCCGGCCAGGTACATTCAGATCGGTGGTCGACTTAGCTGGGAGATTGTACGACGAGCAAGAGGTGATGGCGATGATGGACGAAGAGAAGGAACGAGACTATGTTAAGAATGGGAATGGAAGGCGAGGCCATGATGGTGGAATTATGGCAAAAGGTAAAACGATGAGGGTCGATGATCGAAAGAGGATAATAAGGAAGGACGAGGTATGCAAGGAGTGTGGTAGAGCCCACGAAGGGGAGTGCAAGTGGGGACTGAACGTGTATTTTTAGTGTGGAAAGCAGGGCCATAGGACGAGAGATTGTCAAATGGCTAAATGATACGATTGTGGCAAGACTGGACACATGAGCTGAGACTGCAAGAAGTCAAGGGTAGGAAGCTCCTGTATGAGTAAGGAAAAAGGAGGGTGAAGGCTAGAGCCTTTGCTATGACCGAAAGGAGGCTATATCAGACTCCGAGGTAACGTCAGGTACGTTTTTGGTAATTTAGATTTGTGAATCTATACTTTGATTGTGGTGATAGTAGTAGTTTCGTTTCTACTACTTTTTGTGATGTTGCACGTTAGGAGTAGGAAAATCGATGAGCCCTTCGATGTAGGAATTGCTATTAGTAAGTCCACCAGGTTACCTAATGCCCTAGAAGATTGCGTGATAGAATTGAGAGAGAGCGCTTGTTCCTGCTAGACTGTTCAGGACAGACGTAGATTGTAACACCCGGTTATTTTTAACAAAAAAAAAGAAAAAAAAAGAAAGAAAGAATAAAGTGAAGAAAAAGAAAGAAAAGATATTTTACCCAAGTTGAGGGGTAAAAAGTGTCAAAAAGGACAAAAGGTTGGAAAAGTGGGTGTAAAGTGGGCATGGCTGCCCATTCTCTTCTTACAACCCCAAATCATTCGATTTTAGAGAATTCGATGGTTTTTAGGTGTTCTTGACTGATTTCAGTTCAAGTGTATGCTTATGTATCTCTTTGTACGTTTGTGGGTGGGTTTTTAGGTGCTTGAGCTCATAGCAAACGGTTTTGAAAAAGTCATACTCAAAGTTGCATAAGGTGAGTTCTAAGACCCCTATTTTACATGTTTTTAATGATTTTGGGGCTAGAACACATCTGAAAACTATTTTCAGGTATTTGGGTGAAAAACCCGTTCACGAATGTATGTGTAAGTGTATGATTCATTTGGGGCTGTTATGAACATAAGGTTTCTAAGGAAAACTATGAATTTCAGCATGATGTTCGACTAAGTACTGTTGATGTATGTTTTAGGAGTTTTTCCTATGATGTTTATGATGTGTAGTTTGTTCTAAGTGTGTAGTATGGTAGATCTATGCCAAGGATGTGTTAGGATGATGATTGGGATCTGAAAATAGCATAAGTTAAGTTGCAGGATAATTTACTCAGCCGCATTAACTAATGCGGATAGATAATGAAATGCGGCTAAGGCATTTACTCAGCCGCATTAACTAATGCGGATAGCTAATGAAATGTGGCTAAGGAATTTACTTAGCCGCATTAACTAATGCGGATAGCTAATGAAATGCGGCTAAGGCATTTAATCAGCAGCATTAACTAATGCGGATAGCTAATGAAATGCGGCTAAGGCATTTACTCAGCCGCATTAACTAATGCGGATAGCTAATTGTTGGACCAAAAGAACCAATGAGCCAAGATCAGAAAAACCTCTAAGTCCCACAAGACATCACAACAACTGCTGAAAGCTTCATCAGCAGTTTGACAAAGACTGAAGACTTCAACAGCTGAAGATCAAAGAACTGAAGATCAACAGCTGAAGACTCATCTAGTGAAGCATCAAAGTCTGAAGACAAAGACTGAAGACTTCAAGTACTGAAGACTCATGTACTGAAGATCAACAGCTGAAGAACTGAAGTACTAAAGATCCACAACTGATGTACAAAGCCTGAAGACAAAGAATGAAGACATCAGCTGATGACAACTACTGAAGTCATCAGCTGATGAAACGTCTGAAGTTCAAAGTCTGAAGACCAAGTGCTGAAGCTTCAGAGTTTGTCACAACAGCTGAAGAATACTTCTTCAGTTGTTGTGATGGTTTACTTTTTAGTTGTTTAGTTTCAGTAGTTTGTAATTTTCCTTTCAGTAGTTTGTAAACGACTGAAGAGTTTGTTCTTCAGTCGTTGTAGCTTTCAGTAGTTTCT
>BJCO01466438.1:0-16364 GCA_018326465.1 Flaveria floridana
ATATAATTTGTTCTATCTCAAATGCAATAATTTAGAAAACTCATTTTCTAAATTGGTGTCAATATTTAATTGCTTGATCATATCAACAAATAAATATTTATTGGTATTTGCTTAGCTTGTTATTGGGTATGACCCGACTTGGATTATAACATACTAACCACATCAATCTTGTATGTGTCTTGGGCATATAAGATCCAACACATAGGACCTTTCCGAATCATCGCACGAGTAGGAGAGGTGGCCTATCGGTTAGAATTGTCAGATGAGTTAAGTGGAATGCATCTGACATTCCATGTATCTCATCTGAGAAAGTGCTTAGCTGATGAAGGTATGATTGTACCACTGGATGATATCGAAGTGGACGAACGACTCAACTATGTAGAGCAGCCAGTGGCAATCATTGATCGAAAGGAGAAGAGATTAAGGAAAAAGTGGTTCCACTGGTGTGTGTGCAGTGAAAACACAAAAAGTGTTCAGAGTCTACGTGGGAGAATGAAGAAGAGATAAGAAAGCATTACCGACAGTTATTCGAAGTGCGACAAGCTTTGGGGACGACACCTCTTTAAGGGGGGTGGACTTGTAACACCCGAAAAATTTTGTCAAAATAAAAAAAGAAAAGAAATGAGAAATAAAAGAAATATATTTTGTAAGAAAGAAAAAGAGGCCAAAGTGGAAGGGTGCAAAGTGTAAAAGGATAAAATCTTATTATTATTTTGTTTAAAAGGTGGTATGGCCGCCCACACTACCTGCTACACCCGCTGCTCGATGTTTTAGAGAGAGAAAGCAGTAAAGCTTCGATTCTAGAGAGAGAAAGCAGCTGAATTCGTATAAGGTAAGCAAATTTAGTGTAATTAAGCTAGTTTTCATGGATTTTTAGCCATAAAATCAGTTTTGTCACGTTCTTCTATGTATGTATGTGTTCGGTTACATGTCCTTGGGCATGTATAAGTGTTACGAGCTTTTGAAAAGTTCAAGTTGAAAGGATTAAGCTTGAGAGCAGCTAAGGTGAGTGTCTAGACCCCATGTTTTACTTGTTTTGCAACTTTTTCAAGGCTAAAACTGCATGTAAACATTTTTGTAAAAGTTTATTTACGACCGTATGTTTGAAATGTATGTATGTTAACGTGTTGTGGTTGTACATACTAGAATAAGGTCTAAAATGGTAGTGTATGATTTAGAATATGCTATGAAAATGTTTGGGACTGAAAAACATGTTAGGAACACATAGGATGGTGTTCATGCGCCCAAACAGGGCCCATGCGCCCACTATTTTACCTTAGAAAAGTTTTAGGTACGGTGATGCGCCTAAACAGTAACCCATGGGCCTAGATTTGCCTTAGAAAATTTTAAGTAAAGACTGATGCGCCTGAACAGTGCTTCATGCGCCTAAGTTTTTGGCTGAAACGCCTAAGTATAGGGTGATGCGCCTAAATAGTGCCTATGCGCCTAAATAGTGCCTATGCGCCTAAAGTAAGAAGTAGTTAAGTATAGGCTCATGCACCTGCATAGTGGAGAAACGCCCAAACAGGGCTAATGCGCCCAAATAGTTCCCATGCGCCCAACACTTAGAAATCTTTCTGAAATTTTAAGGAAAAATAGAATTTTAGGATTTCACCCTAGTTTGACTTATGGGCTGTTTTGGACTATTCTAAGCAAAATTATGTGAGGGTTTATGCGTAGAATAATTATGATGTGATAATGAATGTTTTGTATGCATAGGTGCATGAGATGTCATCTTTTATTGGTTTTCAAAACGTATTTATATTATAATATAATATACGTTAAGTACTATGTTATTACTTGACGTAGTATGATGAATGTGTGAACGAACGTAAAGTATAACGTAATGAAGTGAAAGATAACAAAGATGAAAAGTGAAACATAATGAAAGAAAGAAAAGGCTTGCAAGCAGACTTAAAGGAGGATCACAACTCTTTGAGAGTTGTTAGCTCAACTTTGTGTCTTATAACGTGCGATTTTAACCCGTGAGGGTTCACACACAGGGGGATCAGTCTTGGTGATTGAACCCATAGTACGAAACGGGACCCTTGTTATTCGACCCCGGAGATCATAGCTTCGTGCCATGATGGCGGAAAGCCTAACAGGATCTAGAATCAGTGAAATATAAAGATAAAGTACAAAACAAACGATAAAGATAAAGTACGAAACGAACGAAAGGATAAAGACGAAACGAATGAATACGTGCGATAAACAAGGACGAACAAGAGTATACTTTGTTGTATGTATGATGAATGATCACGTGTGAAAGTAAGGAAATTATTTTAAGGAAAAGAGTATTTTTACGTATGAAACGTATAAAGTATTTTAATACAAAAAAATACTAGAACTCACTCAGCAACGCTGACTTTTATGCATTTTCAGTTGGCAGGTAATTGTTGCTAAGGATGGCCCGCAGGGAGGCTACTTGGCGGGGCAAGACTGGCATCCATTCATACATGTTATTATTGTTGTTTTGTAATGCAATCAAACAATGTTGTCTTTTGTAGTTTAACGATGTCGTAATGCATAACAACAGTAATTTTTAGTAAAATGAATGATTTTGTTAATGACTTCCATTGTAATGTTTTTATGAAATGTATAATAATATGTATGTTTAGTGCTATGAGTGACCAACTGTGAGGTGCCCGGGAACGGGGCCTTGCAGATGAAGGATGCTGAAACCTTCTTCGGCAAAGGATCTTCATCAAAAGAAAATGAGAAGAAAAATAAAGAGAAAGTGCAAGAGAAAGTGACTAAGAAACAAGTTCAAAAGGTCTCAAGTCAATATTCAAAAGAATCATCCTCACCACCACAAACAAAACAAAATGAATCAACTAAGCCTAAAGTCAAACCTGAATCATCAAGACTCATTCATGAAGGAGTGAAAATTTTATACACCAGTGGTTAGCCCAAGCTCATTAAGGCTTGGGTTCCCTATTCTAATTGATTTCATTTTATGTGTAAGAACATACATGGGGGGCTGACAACAAGTGGTATGTTGACAGTGGATGTTCCAGGCATATAATAGAAAACTGTTCTCTCCTACATGACTTCAAATATAACATTAGATCAACAAGGCTGTGATTCAGATGGATCAAGAGGTCTATTTTGGACTGGGAAGTGCCGAAGAAGGAGAGAGCAGGCAGCAGTGGTGAAGCCAGATGCTCGAAGCAATTTTTTTAGGAAGGAGGCGCCTCCCTCCTATGTTGTAAAAGGGAAGTGCAGATCTTTCTGCAACACTCTTCCGGCTTGATTACCCCGTAAAAATGCTTCTTATGTAGCATTTGATGGGGATAAGAAGGGAGGTAAAACTATAGGTGAAGGAATGGTAACTAATGGTGTGATCAAGTTTCAGAAAGTAAATTTTTGTGAAAACTTACATTATAATTTACTCAGTGTTTCTCATATTTATGATCAAAACTATACTACTTTATTTGATAACACTCATTGTTACATTCTTAAACCAGGTTTGAAAATCCCAGATGATTACATTCTTCTTAAAGCACCAAGAAAAGGCAATACATATGTTTTGGACATGAACAACACCACACAAACATCAAATGAAACATGCCTGATTTCTAAGTCATCAGAAGATGAATCTCAACTATGGCATAGAAGACTGGTTCATTCTAATATGAAGAACATAAACAGGCTAGCCAAAAATGACTTAGTCATTGGCCTTCCAAGAAAGAATTTTAATGTTCTACTCATCGTTCTTAATGTTACAAAGGAAAAAAACATAAGGTGTCTCATAAGTCCAAAACAATTAACATAAATACAATACCACTCAATTTGCTTCAGATGGATCTTTTTAGTCCAACCAATATGATGAGCATTGGTAAAAGGCAATATTGTTTGGTGATTGTTGATGATTTCACTAGATTCACATGGGTCTTTTTCTTAAAATATAAAAGTGAAACATCAGAAACACCATTGGAGTTCATCACTAAAACTAAAAATCAGCTTGATTTAAAAGTCAAAATTTTCAGAAGTGATAATGGGTCTGAATTTGTTAATTATGTTCTAGATACCTTTTGCAGGAACAAAGGCATAGCAAGACAGTTCAGTGCACCAAGAATTCCATAACAAAATAGAGTTATTGAGAGAATAAACAGAACTCTCATTGAAGCAGCTAGAATAATGCTAGCTGATTCACATCTGCCCCTTACCTTTTGGGCTGAAGCAGTGAATACAATTTGCACTGTTCAAAACAGAACATTAATTGTTAAAGAACATAACAAAACACCTTATGAGCTTTTATTTAAAAGAAAACCTTTTATAGGCTACCTTAAAGCTTTTGGGTGTCATGTGTCTGTGTTAAACACCAAGGAATAATTAGAAAAGTTTTCAGAAAAAGCCTATGATGGTTTCTTTGTTGGTTATTCATCAACATCCAAATCATATAAAGTTTATATTCCACAACAAAATATTATGGAAGAAACACCTAATGTATCTTTTGATGAAACCTCATTTACAAAATCAATAATAAGTTCATCATGGTTGTTTGACATAGATGCTTTCACAAATTCATTCAACTCTAGTTATTTGTATATTTCACATGAGTGAAGTGCCACTAACTATGGACCCACCGAGACCTCCTTCACACACTTCAAGTGGTGCAGATCATGGACCTTCACCACAATCAAGTAATGGACAGACCAATGGAAATTCAACTTCAACCTCCAAAGAAGTGAATGAAGTATCAACAACTATTAACTCCGCCTCCGCAGATATTGATACTACATCCGAAGAAGTTCCTTTATCCGTAGATGTTCCATCTACATCTGGAGATGCTACAGTTCCTTCAACTGAAGTTCCAAATCGATTAGTAAGTCCACATCCATTAACAGCATCAGCAAAACCACAACCTACATCTGGAGATGTTCTTGTAACACCTACGAAAGTTCAACCTACATCTGCTAAAACACAAAATCAGGAAGATGGATACCATTCAACATCTGACCAACATGATGAAGAATTTGACTACTTTGTTAATTCTCCGTCACAACTGAATCAATGTCCATCAAAACACATGACCAACTTGGAATCTTCATTCTAGTTCTAACAATACCCACAAGCAGAATTCATAAGGATCGCCCAATTGAAAACATAATTGGTGAGCTTCATTAAAGAACCACAAGAAATCAAGGGGGAGCAGCCAACATTTGTCTCTTCTCCTGTTTTCTATCTCAAGTGGTTCCATCCAATATTACAGTTGCACTTAAAGACAATAGCTGGATTGAAGCTATGCAAGAGGAGCTTCAATAATTCAGCAAGCAGAAAGTCTAGAATCTAGTTGATCTGCCTGAAGGCCAATATCCAATTGGTACCTGATGGCTATTCAAAAACAAGCTAGATGACAAAGGAATCATTGTACGAAACAAAGAAAGGCTGACAGCCTAAGGCTACACTCAAGAAAAAGGAATAGACTATGATGATGTCTTTACACCAGTTGCAAGGATTAAAGCAATCATAGTTTTTCTAGCCTATGCTTCATATAAGAAATTCATAGTTTACCAAATGGATGTAAAATGTGCTTTATTATATAGTGAAATTGATGAAGAGGTCTATGTTACTTAACGTCCAGGCTTTGAAGATCCAGATTACCCTAACAAGGTATACAAGCTTGATAAAGCTTTGTATGGACTTCATCAGGCTCCAAGGAAATGGTATGAGATATTATCATCCTTCCTACCGAAACATGGATACAAGAAAGGAACAACAGATCAGACTCTCTTTCTCAAGCATGAATATCAATATCTGTTGGTGGTTCAAATATATATATGGATGACATTATATTTGAATCAACAAACAACAGACTGTGTGAAGAGTTTGAAGCATTAATGAAATCTGAGTTTCAGATGGGCTCTATTGGAGAATTAACATTCTTCCTTGGATTACAAGTTCATCAGAAACCAGATGGCATATTCATCAACCAAGAAAAGTGTATTCATCAAATGCCGAAGAAATACTCTCTTGCTGATACATCAAAATGCAAAACACCAGCATCAACCATAGATAAGATAGTACCTGATCCTAAAGGGAAGTCTGTAGATCAAAGATTATATAGATCAATGATAGGATCATTAATGTACTTATCTTCCAGCAGACCTAACGTTATGTTTGCTATTTGTGTTTATGCAAGGTACAAATATGATCCAAAGGAATCACATATGAATGTTGTGAAGATGATATTCAGATATCTTAAAGGGAAGCCATCACTTGGACTTTGGTATCCCAAAGAAGGAGAATTCAACCTCTACTCCTATTTAGACAGTGATTTTGAAGGGTGTAACAATAATATAAAATTCACAACAGGTGGATGTCAATTTATAGGACCAAGACTTGTATCTTGGCAGTGTAAGAAGCAAACAACTGTTTTAGTATCCATAGCTGAAGCTGAGTACATTGCTGGTTCAGCTGGTTGCTCTCAAGTATTATTGTTGCAAAACCAATTACTTGACTATGGATACAATTTTCTTCACACACTAATTCATATAATAACTCAGCTGCTATGTTTATCACTACTTATCCAGTGCAATATAGTAAAACAAAACACAAAGAAATTAGATACCATTTTTTGAGAGATTGCTCAGAAAAAGGTTTGATCAAGTTGATCAAAGTAGATACAAAGGATGTAAGGCCCCGTTCCCGGGCACCTCACAGTTGGTCATTCATTGCACATCAAACATATATTTTGCATTAACTTAATAAAATCATGCAACGGAAACTTCGAATCTACTATAAATACTTTTTCCAGTTAATACAACGTTCGTCGATTTCAAAATACATATTGTTGTACTACAAAACATTATGATCGTTGCAGCGGAAACATTAGAAACTAGGAGGATTCCTTAAGTAATCCCGTTTATCCGAATCCTCAACAAACACCATTTTGTTTTATAAATGCATGCAACATAGTACATTGCAAAAACATTAACAAAGGAATGCCATCCCAAAAGAGCTGAGTAGCCGCCTCGTGCCATCCTCAGCAACACTACCTGTCAACTGGAAACACATAAAAGTCAGCGTTGCTGAGTGAGTTCTAGTTTTAAAATAAAACATACTTTTCTTTTGTTAATCCGTTCTTTACATACAGGCGGTCACAAGACATACGTACACATAGATAATATTATTATTATCTTCATCATTCATTCATTAGCTTTCGTTCATGTACCGTTCATCGCTAACATTCACATTCTTTCATTCATACATTCGTTACATTCATTCGTACGTTCATTACATTTGTGTATTCATTACATTCGTGCATTCATTACATATGTACGTTCGTTTCTTTCATTCATACGTTTATTACATTCGTTCGTACGTTCATTACTTCCGGTGACATGTACAATACCCCGAACATTATGCACGAAGCTGGTGCTGGACCTGTGGTAATTAAACCACGAACAGTGTGCACGAAGCTGATCCAGTCACCTAGGTTAAGTACATGCACCACTTATCTTTTCTCTTTCATTCTGGATCAATGTCATGCGCTATACCCTGAACATTATGCACGAAGCTAGTGCTGGACCTGTGGTGATCAACACGAACATTGTGCACGAAGCTGATCCAGTCACATGGGGTAAGCGGCAAGGATCCCATACATATGGTCAATCACAAGGATTGGACCCCAATTGCATCCTTCGGGGTAGCTAACCCGCACACCATTGAGCTAACACCTGCAATGGGTGTGCACCCCCATACATTTGCTTGCAAGTCTTTTCTTACTATCATGCATTCGTTCGTTAATGCATGCATTCATTCATTACGTTCTTCTTTTCTTATCTTTCGCTTTATGTTACATAATACTTTCGTTTCATTCGTTAATCATAACACGTAAAGTTACGGAAAGATAAACATGTATCGAAGCAAGTAACATCGATATTTACAAATCATCAGTCATCAGCAATTCACCATGGCATCATCATACTTTAACATGCATACATCATACATACCATCATACATAAGCATCAATCATACATCATAACCTACCCATCATTCCATCTATGACCTCAAACAGTCAACTTACATAGCCCCCGGGAACCTCCCATGCCAAAGCCTACATTTCCATCTTTCCTAAAAAGTCAGAAAATATTCTAAGTGTTTATCCGTATTTCCCTTTTTGTTCATCCACATTTCTTGGCTATCTGCATTAGTCAATGCGGATGAGTAAAAACTTTAGCCGCATTTCATTTAGCTGTCCGCAGTAGTTAATACGGACGAATACTTGCCTTAGCCGTATTTTATTGGCTATCCGCATTAGTTAATGCGGTTGAGTAAATGCCTTAGCCGCATTTCATTGGCTATCCGCAATAGTTAATGCGGTTGAGTAAATGCCTTTGCCGCATTTTATTGGCTATCCGCATTAGTTAATGCGGTCGAGTAAATGCCTTAGCCGCATTTTATTGGCTACCGCATTAGTTAATGCGGTTGAGCAATTAACCTGCAACCTAACTTGTGCTATTTTCAGGCCCCAATCATCGTCCTAACACATCCCTGGGCACATATCTACCATACAATACACTTAGAACAAACTAAGCATCATACGTATCATAGGATACACTCTTAAAACATACATCAACAGTATATAGTCGAACAACATGCTGAAAAGTCATAATTTGCCCTAGAAACCTTATGTCCAGCATGCACAGCAGCCCCGAATGAACCGTAAACTTACACATACATACATGAATGGGTTGTTCACCCCAAATACCCGAAAATAGTTTTCAGATGTGTTCCAACCCCAAAATCATTCAAAAATGTGCAAAATAGGGGTCTTAGAACTCACCTTATGCAGCTTCGAGTATGGCTTCTTCAAGACCGTTTGCTGTGAGATCTAGCACCTCGAATCCGACTTCTTCTTGTTCTTCCTTCAAAATCTTGAATCCTACTCTTTCTCTCTCTAGAATATCCGAATGAAATGAAGTGCGCAGGATATTATGGGCAGCCATATCTCTTTTATGCACCAACTTTTATTATTTTTGTCATTTTGACACTTTTAACCCTCAACTTGGGTTAAACTACATTTTCTCTTTTTTATTCGTGTTTATTATTTCTTTCTTGTCTATAAAATTTTCGGGTGTTACAAAGGATCAGCTTGCTGATCTGTTTACTAAAGCCTTTGATTCAGTAAGATTTAATTTCTTAATTAAGTCTCTAGGCATGATCAACCTTGATTAATCATTATAACAAAGAAAAACATGATATGTCTTTTAAATTCTATTACTAAGAAAATCCCAACAACATTCATAAAATCTATAAAATACAAAAAGATTGTCTTGTTAGTTTGTTATCTGTTTAAAGCATTCATATTCTGGGAAATGATAGTACACTATTACTTAGTTTACTTTCTTGTTTTACCTTATAATAAAGACTGATCAGAAGTGAATAGATATGTGGGTAGGTTCAACCTGAGTCGAACATAAACATGTGCATGCTTAACATAATGTCAAGATGTCAAATTACGGGAAATTACATTTTAAGAATCAAGCAAGTGAGTTTTATCCTGATATGATCAAATTACTCACCTAAACACACTATGTTCTGGCTTCTTATAATTTCTATCTTTGCAACTCATATTCCCTTTGTTTTGCGTAAGCAAAGACCTAGGTTTAGGACCACCTTTGTTTATGAACATAAACATCGGGTGTTATAATTTTGATCATTATCATCCCTTTGTTTTGTTTAAATAAAGACCTGGGTTTAAGGCACCTCTGTTTTATAGAAGTAAAGATCTGGTGACCTGATAATGATCATATCAAAGCTCTAAGAGAATCCAATGAGATCACTTGTATTATATTTCAAGAGCTTACATATCAAACAACATTAATAAGATTTCATAGAAATCTTAAGATAGAACTTATACTTATAAGGCACATAGTTTTTAAGTGTGAAAAAGTGATAACTTGACTCATAAACGGAGGACAAACTCTAATGTGAATTGAAGTGGAGTCCATATTTGTCAAACTTTCAACAATACCAAAACATGATAAGCAGCATGCCTTGTTAAACATACACTCTTGTTTGAATGCATGTGGACCATAATACTTGCAATCAGCACTAGATCTATGTCTACCATTTAAATTAACAAATGCATAAGGAAGTTTCTAGGTGTTATAGTATGATCTCAAGATATGTTCCCTATGCTTGTAAATAAGTTTTATTTTTGCTTATATTCAAAAGACAAAAATATTTTTGTTTTTATCTTTGTTGGATAGAAAAGTGTTTTTCATACTATTCTCTAGTTAAATTAGTGTTAAAAGTCATCATTAAGCATAAATTTAGGGGGAGTAGTAATAAATCAACATGAAAAAAATGATTTTATCAAAATTAGTGAAGAAAATTAGAACCTGAGCACCTATTTTGGCTGTTGGATATTTGTCATGTGAAAATTTCTGCACAATTGCCTTGGAACAAAGTCAACAAGGTCCAACAACAATAAATGATCTAATAATATATTAGATGCATACAACAAAAGGATAAATTGTTATCCTTCATCAGAAGTTATAGTGTAATATTGCTTTTCAGCTGATGCTACAGTGTAAAATTTAAATTTGCCCCTCCGTAGAATGGTAAACTGCGGATGAGTACACATTTTAACAAGTATGATTGCTATCCATAATATTGGTAAACTATGGATAAGTATATTATACTTTTGAAGATTTTTTATAGAAGATCTGCTGAGGAATTTACTTCCTGCGGAGGACTAAACCTTCGAAAGAACAAATTACTCCGGAAGGGTAACTAGGGTTTTGAGGGTAGTACATCATTAAATGAGATTTAAATAATATTCTGAGGATATCAATGATCTAGACTATTGTCATTTTTATTCACTTTTTCAGAATCACTTGTCAGACCTAATCCACAAAAACCATCAAACCCTTCAATCATCAAACACTCAAAATACCCTCTTGTAACAAGAAATAAAAATCAAACCTCGATTGCACTACATCCTACGAACATTATCACCGAGTTAAATCATTCTTTATGGCATCAAAATCACTGATTGATTTTGAAATGTCATCAAAACTCTTCAACTTCTTAAAGTTTTAAGATTTTGATTTCAAGTTTGAATCTTTAAATCATTGTTTTCTGATATTCTTGTGTATTGCAGATGGCTAATCGATTTGCAAAAGAGCATAATGTATGTGCATTTCTCAATCCTGATGATCCTGTTACTAAAGGATGCACAAACTTTATTCAATATCTACGCAGATCGAGATTATTTTACGCCCTAACTACTGACCCAATAATCTATCAAACTCATGTGATAGATTTCTGGAACACCGCAAGGGTAGCAGAGGAGAATGATGAACGAGTGACATATGCATCTATCAGACATGAAGTACTGAGAATAGATGAACAGACAATCAGAAAGGTATTGGAGCTCGTAGAATAAGAAGTAAGTCACCTTAATGTATTCGATCATGAGTACATTCAGAGGGTATTTAACCTGATGGGATACAATGATGACTACTAAAATGGTGAGATGAAGAAAGGGAGATTATGCAATTCATATAGATTCCTTTGCCATACTTATTTAAAATGTATGTCAAACTGGAAGTCTGGATGGGATCGATTATCAAGGCATATATCTTCAGGGATCATTGGAGTTTTTGAAGGAAGAACTTATAATTACTCAAAGTACATTCTTGGATGTGTATGTGATCAGATTGAAGTGTAGAAAGCTGAGACGATGTAGATGCTCCTAAGATAAGTGCAAGGTATGAAGGATCTGAAATGGAGATGTTTGCTCATGGTATGGATAAGAATGATGATATACCACAAGAGTTGATCTTCATCGAACAACAAGAACAAGAAGAACAAGGTGAAACATCCCCTGCATCAGCTGATCAAACTATTCAGTCTCCACCTCAATCTCCCATGATCAATCAACCACCATCACCCCTACATCATTAGATAATGCCATCCTAGCACAACCACCATCACCAGCACAACCACCATCACTAGTACAACCACCATAATCAGCATGGTTAGCAGATGCTACAGTGTAAACTTTAAAAATGTTAAAATTTGCCCCCCCGTAGATTGGTAAATTGTGGATGCGTTCATATTTTAACAAGTATGATTGCTTTCCACAAGATTGGTAACCTATGGATAAGTATATTATACTTCCGTAGATTTTGTGTAGAAGATAAAAGATCTGTGGAGGAATTAACTTCCTGCGAAAGACTAAATTTTAGCGAAAGAACAAATTACCCCGGAAGGGTAATTAGGGTTGAGGGTCGCACATCATTAGATAAGATTTAAATAATATTCTGAGAGGATATAAATAGTCTTGACCGTTGTCATTTTCAATCACTTTTTCAGGATCATTTTTCAGACCTAATCCATGAAAACCCCTTAAACCCTTCGATCATTAAACACTCAAAATACCTCTCTCATAACAAGAAATAACAATCAAATCTTGATTGCATTCCATGATACGAACATTATCATCAAGGTAAATCATTCATTATAACATCAAAATAACTGTATGATTTTGAAATGTCATCAAAACTCTTCAACATCGTAAAATTTTAAGTTTTTGATTTCAAGTTTGAATCATTAAATTATTGTTTTCTGATATTCTTGTGTATTGCATAATGCAGATGGCTAATCGATTTGTGAAAGAGCACAATGTATGTGCATTCCTCAATCCTGATGATCCTGTCGCTAAAGGATGCACAGAAATCATTTACTATCTAAGCAGATCAAGATTGTTTTATGCCCTAACAGCTAACCCAATAATCTATCAAACTCATGTGATAGATTTCTGGAACTTCGCAAGAGTAGAACAGGAGAATGATGAAAGAATGATTTATGCCTCTATCAAACATGAAGTACTAAGAGTAGATGAACAGATAATCAGAAGGGTATTGGAGTTTGGAGAAGAAGAAGTAGGTCACCCTGATATATTTGATCATGAGTACATGCAGAGGGTATTTAACCTGATGGGATACGATGGTGACTACAGAAATGGTGAGATCAAGAAAGGGAGATTATATAAGCCATACAGATTCCTTTGTCATACTTGTTTAAAATGTATGTCAAACCGAAAGCCTGGATGGGATCAATTTTCAAGGCATATCTCTTCAGGGATCAATGGAATTTTTGAAGGAAGGAAATACAACTACTCAAAGTACATTCTTGGATGTCTGTGTGATCAGATTGAAGTGCAAAAAGCTGATAAGATGTACATGTTTCCAAGATTTCTTCAGCTTATTATCAATGACTCCCTGCCATATATAGAAAGGGGAGGTGAAGTGTTTATTCAAGCACATTTAGGAAGATCAATCCTGAACAAGATAAGTGAAAGATATGAAGGAGAAGAAATGGAGATGTTTGCTCATATTGTGGATGAGAATGCTGACATTCCACAAGAATTGATTTCCAAAGAACAACAAGAACAATAAGAACAAGGTGAAGCATCCCTTGTACCAGCTGATTAAGCTATACATTCTCCACCGCAATCTCCCATGATCAATCAACCACCATCTCCCATACATCTTGAAACAATATCATCGCCATCACAACCACCATCACCATAAAGTGATCGCACTCAACCCATCTCTCCCAATCAATCACCAACCTCTATAAACACTGTTGCAACTGAACCATTATCATTAGCTAGTAAATACACTCAACCAATTTCATTTTCTTATTCTAAATCATCTCCAAACACTGAAACTACAAATCCTATTTCACCCATTCAGCCATCTCCACAACAAAAACATCCTCTAATCCAATTTCCCCAGTTGTTGAATCCAATTCAACCACTAAAAGCCATACTCCCACTAAAGTGATCAACTTTAAAGATGATCATGATGAAGTGCACGATGGAGAAATAGAAGAGGTGTGTTTAGAAGTCGAACAAGAATAAGAACAAGAGATTGAACAAGTGGCTGAGGGGGGAGAAAAGTTTTTTGATGTTATAGCTTATCATGAAGATGATTTAAATAAAGATGAGATTGATGTCAGTAAAAGCTTCCTTGTGGCTAATTACAACAATCTGATCATCAAATCAAACAAAATATATGAGAGGCTGAGAGAACTAAAGGGGGTCCTGAAGGAAAAAGATGTTTTACTGACTCTGCAAGAAGGCTCAATCAAAAGACTGAGAGAAGATGCTCAGACTGATCATCAAGTTATTGATACATTGAATCAGTTGGTAAGAGAATTGAAAAAGTCTGTGGAGAAAGAGAAGACAGAAATGAAGCATATTGTTATAGAAATGAACAAAGCCAAATAAAAAAGCTGAGCACCTGAAATCAAAAGATGAGGAAATTCATTACCTGAAGTCAAAGATAGTTGCTCTTAAATCAACTTCTCATCTTGAACAAACTGAAAAAGTGACTCAACAACCAACAAAATCAGCTGCACTTCTAAAGAATCAAGAGACCACCATCATACAATACAACAAGAAGAGGAAGTACTTGGGAAGATAGAGAATGAAGTTATAGAGGTGCAAGACTCACCTAAGAGAGCAAAAACAATATCTCCTTAGCACACCCCACCAGCTGATTTATCCACCTTGAAACCAATTAAAAACAAACAAGATGAAAGTGATGCTGAATGGGAAGAGCTCACAAAAGAAAATACCCCCAAACTAATGAAACAATAGTATCTTATGAGCTTCTCACCACACATGACATCCTTGAAGAGAGACCCAAATCTACCATGTTCATAGACCTTATTAACAAAGGGTTTCCATATGACATGGTAGAGAGGATGAATTCGGATGAAATGAAGCAAGCCATCAAAGATTTCACTGTAGCCAGACTAATGACTCCGAGATGCAACTATGATACTTTCATCAACTTCCAAGCAACAAAAAAGCTGAAAAATGAATTGGGTCATTGTGACACCAAATAGCTGAACAGACATAACATGATTTGTTGGTTGCAAAACCAAAACCATAAATTCTATGAGTTAAGAGGCAGATCTATGAAAGAGCTGAGACAAATAATGGAGTATGTGATGAAAATTGAGCTGCATACTGGAGTTAGATTCAGAACAGAAGCTCCAAATCTAAGTCATGCCTATCAATCAACTCCTGTTGAGCCCATCATTATAGAAAGTAAAGATATGCACAAGGGCAAGTAGAAAATGATTAGAGATCCAATGGAGGCTATTCTAAGCAAAGTGTGGCCACTTGGAAGAATAGTGAGAGAAGTTAGTGAACAAAAATCCACATTGATTCAACTATTTGATCATATCACAACTTCCAGGTTGGATGAAGAATATCAGATCATTAAATGGAAATATGATGTTGACTGGGATTGTGCCATCATAAAAAGGGCATCTGGGATGATTCAATACTTTCCATTGATTGAATTAGTCATCTCACTCCCAGATGCTTACCTCAAATAACTTCAAAGCTTACCAATCACTAACTATCCAGTCCATCCAAGAGGAAGAGATTTGTCTATGATGGTTAGAAAGTTATTATCAAAATTCAAGGATGATGTTCGTATAGAAGCAAGAAGAGAAGATGAGGAGCATAAGAAGAGAAAACACAAGCAAAGAAGGTCATTGTACAACTCTTCACACTTTATGGATGATGAATTCTTGATAAGAGTTGGACATACCAACAAGAAAACTGCCTCAATAAAGAGCTTCGAAGGAAACCAATTCACATATCTCATCACTCAGTGGGGATATGTTGAGAAAACCAAGGAGCTAGTACTGAAAAGAACAGAAGATAAGAAGGAAGCTTCAAGTATAAGGATTTTTAATCCAATGGAGATCAAACTCCTACATCTAAGCTATATCGCTTATCTACATGATAAATACTTTCCTAATCTTAACAATGAACATGCATAAAACGATTTATGTATATATGTGCACATGATTCAAGTAATAGATAAGTTGAATGCCACAGCCAATAAAAGAAGAAAATATGAGGCGAGCCAGCTTATGGGATCTGAAATCCCATCTATTACTGAACTAAGAATATCTGAAAAGGATGAACTAGAAGTTGTTAACAACAATAGTGTTGTTACAGCTTTAACAACTGAAGAAGATAATCTTGGGATGAACTTTGATACCTTGAACAAGATAAGCCGAATGGAGATCAAGTTTAAATACGATGATCAAAAGGAAGTTGTATCATTTTTCAATAAAAAGATGGTGTCAAGAGTGAAAGAGCTATAAAGTTGGAGGAATTGATTAGAAGTAGCTAATCTAAGGGGGAGTATTATTAGGACTAGAACTTTTGTATAGGCTCAGTATATTAATCAATCCTTGTAATAACTCTTATAAAATTTTCATCCTTTTGTATGCACTATATATTTATAGGTTAACTCATTTATTATGTGTTGCTTTATATGTGTGTTTGCAGGAAAACATTAGACTTAGTC
>BJCO01466445.1:0-10604 GCA_018326465.1 Flaveria floridana
CGCCGATGATGATCAATGGATGACATTTTGTAATGGATGCACATAACATTACGAAATAGTCGTGGTTGACTGCGATTATTTGTATGCGTGGTAAACAAAACAAATCTAGTAAATATATATTATAATATAATATTATCATATCATTCACAGCATCGCATCGCATCGCATCGCATCGCATCGTCCTCTTAATTCTTAATTAATAAAATACTTAAAACAATAAGAACAAATATTTATTTATTTATGGTTGATATCAAATGAAATGAAATGAAATTACTAATTAGGGGGTTTTCTTAAGACCAAAAACAAAAACCTTAATACTTTGTTATGGCCGCCTGAGAAGAAACTTTCTTCTTCTTCTTGTTCATCGTCTTCTCTCTCCCCCTCTCTGAAGATTAGAAGATTAAAAGATTAGAAGATTAAAGAAGATTAAAGAAGATTAAAGAAGATTAAAAGATTAGAAGATTAGAAGATTTGCAGATGGATGCAGGCGGAGACTCATGATCTTGTCTCTGTAGGAAGCCGATGCACATGTGAGTGGTGAGTGGTGACTTTTTCTGTTTGCTTAATCGGTCTCGCCGGAGCCACCATCGCTCTCCCTTACTTCCAATCCAACCTTGTTTGTGCTTTACTCATCTCTTATTTTTATTTATTACGCTTCTCTGATCCTTTTATGTGATTTACTCTCTCATCATCGTAGTCAAGCCAATTAAGTCTACTTTTCATATCTTCCCTTTAACATCAAAATCTGTAACCGAATACTAGTTTGTTTAATATCTGTTTCCATGTGCCCAAGTGGACGGCTTATGCCCCATGAGGGTGTCTACAACAGCACCAGCAACAACAATTATTCTACCACTTTTTAGGTTTTTCTGATGGATCATCTAGTGTACCGCTTTTAGTATTTGTGCTTCTTTTTTTATAGGTATGGATCAGTTGACTACAGTTTTATTTCATTTAACTCAAAGAAAGATAATAGTTCCTAGCATATGTGCTTGCCTTGGTAGTATAAAGAGAAAAAAAATGCTAACAATTCAAAGCACCATTCTCATTAATTCTTTCTTTTGTATGTACCTAGCATTCTTGGTGCATGTCTGTCTAATATAGAGAATTAAACTCATGGACAAGGGGAATTCCACTCATGAAGAGCCAAACAACACAAGTTGGAGTGCTTCATTCTTTGTGCAGACAACCGAAGATGTTTCTGGAGCTGTTGTTACTCCAACTTCTCCTGCTGCAAGACCATCAGTTGTATTCTCATCAAAAGGGGACAGCGGTAGCCCTCTTCAAAAGCTTCAGAGCCAAGTCTTCAGAGTATTAAAAGGCTTTTCCCCTCCCCCTGAAGACAAAAATAGAACTTACAATCCAGAAGTATTAACTAGCCAAAAACGTCAATGGGCAAGCTTTCAATTACAGGCCCTGGTATGCTCATTATAAAATATACCTACTTTCATTAGGTGATCTTAACTAGAACAATTGCCAAGTACCATGTTATTCACATACATTGAAACTAAAATACCCAATTGGAAGTTAAAGGTTTCATTATCATTACATTTCATACTTTGTGATAGGTGCTCCGATGTGCTCACAGATGCTTACTACATTATATTCTTCATGGTTGCTTATGTTTTTTTTTTTGAAAATTTCAGCATCAGAGGATATTGAAAGAACCATCAAGGCTATTTGAGAGCATGGTAGTGGTTGGATTGCATCCAAATTGTGACATTCAAGCACTTCAAAGGCAGTATTTTGGTAGAAGATCTGAAGTTCCAGGGAGACTGCGAAGTGCACTTAGTAGTCAGAATCAGTTTCGCGTAGAACCAAATCTCGAGCCTCAGGTGCGCGTCCCTACAGGCCTCCTGATATAAAAGAAATACAAAATTTAACTTGCTTTCACTTTTTATGGAATATGTTTCCTGATCATTTACGTGTACTTTCAGGTTCTTTTTGTGTACCCTCCTGACAAACAGTTGCCTTTAAGGTCTAAGGATCTCCTTTCATTCTGTTTTCCTGGTGGATTGGAGGTAAGGCCACAGTTTTTTTTATTAACCTAAAAAAGAGGTGTTATATGCCAGTCAATCCAGAGACATAGGAACATATATTGTAATTTAAAGCTGTCGGCTGTATATTATATCTGTAATGCCTAAAGATCATCTATTTACAAAGAGATGTTAGGCACATGAATGAGTATGCTTTAGTTACAATTATGCATGTTACGCAAGTAGATCCTAATTAATACTATAAATTTTTTAACTGTTACTACTGCAACAATTTCCTTTTTTTGTTATCTTACAAGTTACACCTTGTCTTAGTTTCAATAATCGAGTTTACGTTCATTTAGATCATTAGATGACTATTTTTTAGTACAATTGACAGTTTTTTCTGTGTATTAACGTGTGTCATATTTGTCAAATGTCATTTAATGGTATGTATCTGCCATATTGAATGCCATTTTATGGTTTCTCTTCTTGCGCCTGAATGTTGCTACTTTTAATTTCAGGTTCACTCTATTGAGAGAACACCATCAATGAGTGAGTTGAACGAAATACTTCTCGGACAGGTATCTTGTTGCACATGTGTTTTATTAATCATGAAAACTTTTTGATTTAAAAAAGTAAATACAAATATACAATATGTAATGCACCGTTACTTTTAGCTTTTGAGCTGAGTATTTTGTTGCTATGCATTGTTAACATGCTGAAATTTTTCAGGAACACCTCAAACAAAATGATCTCTCCTTTGTATTCAGGCTGCAGGTAATATATGGAATTCCTTTCAGTTATTTTTAGCAGTATTTTCATTATTCGTTTTGTTATGTTTGTTATGTTTGATCTGTGACTTCTAAACCTTGACTGCTGCACTCAATTTTTTTATTTTCCCATAAATACTTTTTTGCTAATTAATTTGGATTGCTGCTTGATTCTACTTCTTTATTCCTTAATAAGTAAATCTGTGAATTTGAACAATCTTCTACTAAAATTGGTCTCAAGATAGTATTGATTTGAGTTGACAAGTTTATATTTGTAAACACACACACACACATACACTGTCATGTATGTTTGTTATACATGTATGTAAATGTATATTATATATGAATGTATATAGATACATATTTTGGATGTGATTATATATGTATTTATGTAAGTATGTATGTATGTATGTGAGCATGCATTATTTTCTGTCTCCGTGTGTCTGTGCTTGCATGTTGTGGGTGTCTATGTCAGGGTTGTTGTGTTGGTGTCTGTGTGTGTCTCTGTCTGTCCGAGTCAGTGCGTCTTTATGACTTTATGCGTGTTAGTGTGCGTGTCCGCACATATGTCTGTCCACATAAATGTGTACACATATACATATATGATATATGATATACTACACAGTACACACGACACATATTTTAATATCCTTTCCGTGTTCTGATCTTTAACATTGCAGGGTGCAGATGATTCAATTCTGTACGGTTGCTGTGTTTTAGTTGATGAGTTGGTGCAACAGCCTTCTAGATTAATTTCTATGATGGGAGACCGACGATTTTCTTCTCCACCTCGGAGTCGGCATATTTTAACGACCCGCCGGTGTTATTGTGTTCTCACAAGGCTTCCATTTTTCGAACTGCATTTCGGGGTATTGAACAGGTTTGTAGACAATATATTGATATTGATCCTTTTTTATGGTCATTTTTATTCATCTTTGTTTAGAGAGATCCATGAGATTGGATTTCAGTAAAGTTTTATCTAAACAGTTGGACATTAGGTATAGGGGTACATCTACATGTGCGTTAGCGTGTATGCTTAAAACACATCACCTCAGTTGGTATTCATGGTTAAAAAGTTTGGGTTGTCAGTTTTAATGTTAATAAAGATATAAATGCTCTTTTATCTGTTATCTGAAAATAAATACTATCGTTGACTTTTTGTTATAACATGTTAAATTTATACTAGATATGTCTGTTCTATAAAGTATTAATTTTGTTTTTATGTACGTGTAGCATCTTCATTGAAGAAAGATTGGAACGATTAACTAAAAGTATTAGTGATTTAGATGTGGGATTAGCATATCACGGTGAAGTATATTCAGAGAACAATGTGAGTGGCATTTCAGCTGAACCTGGATCTCAAGAACGGCTTAATGGAACCACAGAAATTGTGCAACTAAGCAGGAGCAATTCTATCAATACAAGAGTCAGTGATTGTGTTATTCCAATTCATCCTGAAATGGAGACAGATTCATCTAGGATAGAATGTGATAGTCCTGTTGATGATATGGTTTCCAACAAACCAGATACTCAAAAGCGGATACCAAATGCAATTTTGCCTCTTCTTCGTTATCAACAATATGATAGCTCTGATTCTTCGTCAAGGTAAACCATTACCTTAGGGGCATATGGTATTTGGCCACTAATTTTTTAAATTTTAAGTTTTTAACTTTAATCCATGGAGGATCATAGCTGGAGTTGCTAATGATATATGAATGTAATGTATCTGGAGGTCCTCATGTATTTAACTTTTTCCACTAAGGCTACATATGTATTTATACTGCCTTTTAGGCTACCAACTACCCAAATTTGTAATCTAATAATTTCATTTCTACCAAACCTGGCCAAAATCATGCATAATGATGTAAGTGCCTTTATTTTGTAAAAAAAGAAATGATACTAAGTGTCTTTATTTTGTAAAAAAAAGAAATGATTCTATTGTATTGAGCTATCAAGAAGCAACAATTCAATATAAATTTGATTAGTGTGTTTTCTTACCCTACTGGTTTGGTTAAAATGAAACCTGATACATCATTAGGTGGCTTTGAAAGTAATTTCTCAATATGGGTGGCCTTAATGGGAAAAAAAGTCTAATACTTGTCTAGTATCAACATACATTATGCCCAAACAAGTCTCCATAATATATATATTCTTTTGGGATGTATAGTTAATAAGTTATATAACGGGTAAGTGTCAATATACCCTTTTGATATGCACGCAGCTTTAGAAATATACTATTAATGCAGCTTTATGATAGTGTGTACTGTGTAATAAAGGGTAGAAATGGGTAAGTTGATAAATGATCTTGGAAGTGGGCATTTTATTAGGAGCAACCTAAAAAATTGTTGAGAATCTTCTTGGGCCAGTGGGAGTAATAATTTTGTTTTTACTTTTACATATATTTCCATTTGAAAATGTTTAGTTGGTTATGGGAATTACTTAATACAGTTTTCAGGGTTCTCCTAGTGAAGATAGGAACTTTAGGAGTGATGCTGATTCACCTGAGACAGAAGAGGCCTCTTTTTCTGGTCAAGAAGATAACGAGCATAATGAGATTCTTGATTGGGCTAAGGTTTTTTTGATTTATTTTGAATATTGTTTTTCAAACCTTGGTGTTGGCTCATTAAGTTATATTCTCATTTGTCACACAAACAATTTAAACATTGCAGACCAACAACCATGGATCGTTGCAGATTATATGTGAGTATAATCGTTTATGTGTCCCCACTAGAGGTTCGACAATCAAATTCCAACCGTTGGAACATCTGCATCCTTTGGAATTCCATAGACCAGATGAAACGGTTTTACACATTGCTGGTTCAAAAGTTGATTTGATGTCATGCAGCACTAGTTTTGAACTGGCAGAGGTAGATATTTGTATTTAATATTAATTTTCATTTGAAAGTGGTCCTATCGAGTTTGCTTTCGAATTCAAAAGTTTGCTATCGTTTTCGAGTCGGGGGTCTTTTTGGAAGCGGTCTCTCTATCTCTCAAGATAGAGGAAAGACTCGCCACCACCTATCCCTCCCAGACCCTGCTTTTTTAGTGGGATATTCTGGGTATGTTTGTTTGTTTGTTTTATAATTTCCATTTGAAACTCTAAATTTTGCTGTTGATGGTGAGCCATAACATGTATTTGGTACTGTAGGCTCATAAAGCACTTGCTGTGGAGGAAGAAGCAACGGCTTTATCAGTATGGGCAATTTCAAGCATATGTGGATCCTTGCGACTTGAGCATGTAATCTTTATTGTTGTTTCAAGTTATTTTTGTAAGGTTCTCCATGTGCTGCTAGACTCTAAAACAACAAAATTGTTCCATGTCCTTCCACAGATCTTGACAATATTTGCGGGTGCTCTGCTGGAAAAGCAAATTGTGTTTGTGTGTTCGAATCTGGTTCGTATATCATCTGTAATCGCAAATTATGCTTATTGTAGTCCTTTCTGCATGGCTTATCTTGGTAGCTCAACAGCTGCTGATATTGTCACTTAATTCAAAAATTAAAATTCTGATTCAGCTAGACTCATGAAAGGAAAAATACTGTACTTTGATTAATCTGCTTTAAAACTAGTATTGTACATTATTTTATCGTGTTGTCATTTTATATTTAGGGAACCAATTTGGAGTATGTTTGATTAAAGTAGTGGATATTAATTATTATCCTCTTTTACATATCAGGGAATATTGTCTGCTTCAGTGTTGTCAATCATCCCTCTGATTCGTCCATACCAGTGGCAGAGCTTCTTTATGCCAGTACTGTGGATAAGACTCCTTTTTATTGAGTTAATAAAGCTATAATATAGCTGTACCAGCTGACTTTATATGATTTCTTA
Source organism: Flaveria floridana (assembly GCA_018326465.1). Lineage (NCBI taxonomy): Eukaryota > Viridiplantae > Streptophyta > Magnoliopsida > Asterales > Asteraceae > Flaveria > Flaveria floridana. The sequence goes on from BJCO01466445.1 coordinate 6,578, forward strand.
ACTGGTTTTGCTTCAGGTCTTGCCAAATGACATGCTTGACTTTTTGGATGCGCCTGTTCCTTTTATAGTGAGTTTTTCTTTGAGTTCTTATTTCCTTTTACCCGTAGCTCTTCATTTGAGATTACCAATATGAGATTCTCTTAATAAATAAATTGCAAGTGTTTAACTGGCAATTTTGCTGTTACATCTTCCTCTGTGATCAGTGTTTCTTTTTCTTTATGTACTGTTCTACTGGTGCCTTTGACCGATTATAATGTTGACCAGGTTGGTGTGAAGAGCAAAACTGCCGAAGTACAATCCAAGTCAGGAAATGTTATTCTTGTTGATGCAAACAAGAACCAGGTGCACATTTAATAATATTTTTTTACCAGTGCTGAATTATCACACCATCACACCCCAATATTGTATGAAGTTATCTTGCATCTTTCCTGATGTGCATTGCTTTACACTGTACCCTTCAAGAAGTCTATGTAATTAAGTGTAATGTAACTCTCTGATTTCCTTTTTTCCTTAATTAGGTCAAATCATTATCAATACCTCATTTCCCCCAGTACAAAGAGTTGTATGCAGCGTTAACTCCATATCATGCTCAACTTGTGGGAGAAAGTTATTTAGGGAAAAGGAGACCGGTTTATGATTGCACAGATGTGCAGGTAATTTGTTTTTTATTCCCAGTTCAAATCACCAATTTTTGCAATCTCGTATGTCCTAGATTACACTGTAAAGTCTTTGCTGACATTCTGCTTGTTTTGTTATTATTTTTATCATCCTTATTATCAGTACACCTACCCTACCCTCCCCAGACCCTGCTCTCGAGTGGGATATACTGGGTTTGTTTGTTTGTTTGTATCCTTATTATCAGTACTAACAATCATCTCTTCTTTTTGGCTGTTTGGAGCATTCATGAGTCATATTTTGCTACTTATTTTGATATTCTACCATGTTTATTTTTGGCGTGTTTAAGATTTCAGAAGGACAAACTGCGTGCTAGAGTAATGAGATTTATATCTTTCTGGTTTTAGCAACTATGATCGAGGATATGAGTGAGTGGAGGCGTAGAATTAAAATTAAGGACTTTTAGTGGCTTTGTGGGAGGGAAGGGTATACGGTGACATATGGCCGGACCCCACACGTTAGGTGTAGTTTTCATCATCTACCCTTTTTGGGTGTTACATGCCGTTTTTTTTTAATGTGCGCATTATCTAATTCTTCATGTGATATCTACCTTTGTGTTGTATGCTTTGTATTATGATTGTCATTGTTATTGCCTTTGTTAACGAGTCGGGGGTCTCTTCGGAAGCGGTCTCTCTATCTTTCAAGATAGAGGAAAGACTTGCCACTATATACCCCTCCCAGACCCTGCTCTTCAGCGGGATACACTGGGTATGTTTGTTTGTTTGTTTTGGTTTTAGCAACTATAGATTATGTAGAATATATAAAGCCAACTTACAAATTTCATTCTAATATTACTATGTTAGCAATTATCTCTTTCTAATTGATTTTACATGTAAATTTCTGTTGTAGCACTAGTTGAGGTCATGAAAGCCACCACCTGGATGCCACATACGCTTATGTGAAAGAAAATTAAGATAATAAATTTATTTTCATGTTTGAAAAAAAATGATCTTTTCCAATGGTTCGTATTTAAAGATAATTCTGTATGCCACAATGGATGCCGAATAAACAAACAAACAAACAAACAAACAAACATACCCATTAAGTCCCACTCAAGAGCAGGGTCTGGGAGGGGTAGGTGGCGGCGAGTCTTTCCTCTATCTTGGGAGATAGAGAGACTGCTTCCGAAGAGACCCCCGACTCGGTAACGAAAACCAATAACAGTCGCAATCGCAAACATAAAGTAAGTCAGACAACACAGGTATAAATCACTTAAATACATAGAAAGCGTGTACATCAAATAAGCAGGTAGAATCACGTATAAGGGCAGAAATAGGAAGACAGGTGGGCCGCAACAGATCTACGTCTACCCTTCCCACCCAAGATCTACGTCTACCCTCCACAATGGATGCCGAATGACATTTACATATCTAGTTAAATGGCCAATAAAATATCCCACGTCATTATATTTGCAAAATCTGCAAAAAAAGGACATCCTATCAGCTGAACAGGTCTTCATTGCTACATTCATTAATAAATTGCAACTTGGTTGTTGAAGTTGGTATCAAAATGCATGTTAAGTTTCTTTTGCTGTGCTCAAATTAAAGTGGGTTGCAAAAACTGGAAAAAATGGTGAAGTTTGTTTTTAGTTCCTGCAGCTTCCCATTTCAAAATAAATGCATTGGTTCTGTTTCATGTTGCAAGCAGATGACATGGTTTTTACTGAACTCAGGTAGAAGCTGCAAAGGGATTCCTGAGAGTATTAAGATCTTATTTGGATTCACTTTGCTCTAACCTACGTTCTCACACAATCACAAATGTTCAGTCAAATGATGATAAGGTTTCTCTCTTCCCAGATTTACAAAATTATAGTTGAATTTATTAAATGTAAGTGTTACTTCTATAGCCTGCTTACGTTCTCGTCCATAAACTTAAGGTATCATTGCTTTTGAAGGAGAGTTTCATCGAGTCTTTTCCGAGTCGTGATCGACCATTTATGAAGGTACATAAGTACAAATATATTTTACTTTTAGTTATCATGTGTAACCTTGTAGTTTCCTTTATGCTATATTAATATTAGGAGAAAACTGCACTCTAAATGAACATTACATTTTATTTTCCATTTCTATCAGCTCTCTTTAAGTTTGATGTAAAATAGAAACGGATTAACTATTCATTACTGATTGCCTCACTTTTAACTGATGTGGCACACGTTGATGCCATTCAAGTGCCACATAAGCGTAAGTGTTTCTCAATAAAACCAAATTTATATACATTGAAAAATTGATCTTTAAACTATAATTTAAAATAAAAATTACTTAATAGGTGTCAAATCTGATGCTCATGTCTGTACTTTTTGAAAAATTAGCAAAAACAAGACCATTGAAGGTTATCCATTGTAATAGAATGTGACTTGGTTGCTAAATTTGCTAATAAACGGTAAGATGGAAAATAAGTGTCAACATCTGTTTCTATAACGTGCAGTTTGGCCATTTTAGAATACATGCTTGGATAATCTTTTGAGTTCTTTTCTACCCTGACCAAATGAAGGGTAACATGCCGTAATATTTAGCAATTAGTAACTTTTATTAATTTGTTTTGAGACAGCTATTTGTGGAGACACAACTCTTCTCTGTGCATACAGACCTGGTGTTATCTTTATTCCAAAAGGATTAACAGATGTGCAGGCAATTATAGTTATAGGCAGTTGAGGTTAACTTATATTAACTTATATGAGTTCAAGACTTCAAGTGTTATGTAAAATTGTTTTTGTTTTTAATCTTCCATTTGTACCATCTGAATTCACAATGGCTGGCTGGATCATATATGACACCAGCAACAATATATAATCATGTAGGCTTCTTTCATGAACATCAACAGGCAACAGCCTTGTTTTTAGAACCATTGCATCTTGTACGCTGTACTTGAGGTAGAACTCATGTCCATTATTGTAGTATTTGTATGTTGCTCACACTTAATTTTTAGGTGAAATTGGACTTATGCTTATGGTTAAATCATCATTATTCTCCGTTACCAGTATCTTTTTTTTTGTTATCAAAGAAATGATAAAAGATGACACTGCTGCAAACGAGTATGGTAGGGTTGTTGTCAGGGTTGTCATGAATGCGAATATTTACTTTGGAGTTTGTGTGAAAGACAAAAATAACAGGGAATTTAATTTTTATTAAGCGGCAGACAGGGAAATTGTGTATTATCTCATGTTTCACAACCTCAATATCACTTAATTTAATCATTTTTAGAAAATGTGTATTAATCATCATAGCAACCTAAAACAAAAGACAATTAGCTGAGCATGGTCATATGTTGTGATAATTGTTCCCGAAAAATCTATTCTTATTAGTTTTTAATTTTCTTGAATCCACACGGAATGGGTTGCCATTTTCCGTGGTTC
>BJCO01466446.1:0-12163 GCA_018326465.1 Flaveria floridana
CCCTAAACCCTAAACCCTAAACCCTAAACCATAAACCATAAACCATAAACCCTAAACCCTAAACCCTAAAACCTAAACCCTAAACCCGAAACCCTAAACCCTAAACCCTAAACCCTAAACCCTAAACCCTAAGGAAATTCATTTGGTCAATTTTTTCTCTCTCTAGGTTTCTCTCTCTAGGATAGGCGATTTAGGTGACTGGGGTTCCCGCGTCCATTTCCTTCTTTTTTTGCTTGATTCAACTGGTTCTTTGCCTTGATTCTGATTGATTAACACCTTCTAGTGTTAATGGATCAGTCTAATTCCATCCATTCGCCTGGAATGATCCATTCTAGGCCTCCAGACCCTCCCGATATTGGGCACTCGAAGGAGTCGGTGGAGACTCATATGGAATCGAAAGCAATTGATTCCTCTATCACTATGGCTGTTCCTAGTGATCAAAATACACTGATTGTTGAAGATAATCTGCAAGATTCATCAATTCCATATGCCAATTTGAATTCATTGAAGGCTTCGAACTCTACGGGGACATCATCAATGGAGACTCATGGTGTGGAAGTGGATCCAATTGGTCAAATACTTGCGAGAAACACTCGATCTGCACATAAACGATTGCAGAAACTCTTAACAACTGAAGATCAATTGCGGGTCAAGCACTCTCGGCGAACTCAAACTCCTATCATGAACTTTGCTTCTCGTAAGGTGCATCATTTGATGGATTCTGAAGCTTTGGTGCCTATAAGCACTCCCAAGGGAAGTGTGATGCTTTCTTCGAGAGTTAGGCAAATTGCGCTGGCAATTTGTACCAAGAATAGAAGAGTGGGTAGTCCAGTTACGCCAATTGTTCCTCCAATTGTTCAACTTATTGCTAGTTCTCAGAAGTTTGGGTCTGAATTACAAGGTATTGATCTAACCTTTGTTCCAGGACCTGCTATGATAGATAAACCTGGTGATGATGTAGATAGTGTTATGCTTGAGCCAATTTTGGAATCTGTTAATGTGTCTAAAACTTCTATTTTGGGTGTTGGGCCTGCATTTGGTACTAACATGGGGAAAGAATCTGGGGGGTGCTGGTAGTGTTAAAGATGCTGAAAATAGACCCCTTGTGTTTACGGCTTCTAAAGAAGGAAGAGGGGCTCCTGCTAATGTTAATATGTCTTATAGTGGTGCTGTTAAAGGTGATCAGAAAGTTGTGGATAAAGTGGTTCTTCGGTATGTGCCCCTAACTATTCTCCCATCTAGGGAGAAAGTTGTTAAACTGAAAAGGGAACATCTAGTGGCTTCTATTGCTGCTTGTTCTTTGAATTTGTATGGTTATTTAGTTAGGCTAAACTATCTTTTCCGTATGTCAATTACCATCTTAAACGAATATGGAAACAATTTGGGATTGTTGATGTTGCTAGTAACAGCTCGAGGTTTTACTTCTTTAAATTTGAGAATTAGGAGGGGATGAGTAAGGTGCTGGAGTATGGTACTTGGTTAATTAACAATGTTCCTCTTTGTGTTAAAAAATGGGAACCGAATTTGGTTTTACATAAATCTGAGCCGAAAAAGGTCCCCATATGGGCTTCAATTGTTGATTTCCCTTTGGAGTTATGGACTGAGGAGAATTTAAGTCCAATTATCAGTTGTATTGGTAATCCCATCATCCTTGATAAGCTGACTAATGATAGGTGTGTGAATAATATGGGGAGAGCGGGGTTTGCTAGGTTTTTAGTTGAGGTCAAGGCTGATTCTAATCTGCCTGAGTATGTTAAGGTTCATTATCCTGCTACAAGTAAAAATCAGGGGAAGGTTGTCCAATTTAAAGTTAGTTACCAATGGAAACCGCCAAGGTGTAGTCATTGTTGTGTGTTTGGTCACACTTTTGATAAATGTGAATTGAAGCCTATAACTGCTGAGGAATTAAGTGCCCGAGAGAAGACTGTGAGGGAGTCTAATGTGGGTGCTGACACTGTTACTCAGGAGGATTTGGATGGGTTTCAGGTGGTGGAAAGAAAAAACAGGGTGGTTAAGAATTCTCAAAGCCAAGGGAATGATGTTGGTAGTGTTCCTAGTGTTGGGAGAACTAGTGTGTTCAATAGACTTCAAGGGTATGCTGGGTATACTCCATTAAATACTCAAAATAGATTTGTGGTTCGTAATGGGTAGCATAGTTCAGAGACTAAAAACAACTTAGGGAATGGTACCAAGACTGGATTTGATCAAAGTAAGGGGGGTGCTAAAGCTAGACTTGATCAGAATAGAGGTGGGCAGAATAGATTTCAAAATAACAATAAAAATGTTAGGAAGAAAGCTGTTAACCAGGGGGTGAGGAACAAGAATAACACTGCTGTCTATGTTCCAAAGAATAAGAATGGTGCATCTACATCAGGTGTTAATACAAATGAAAAGGAGAGCAATAAGGATGTGCAAGACAAGGGCAAAAGTAGTAAGGGGGTAGCAATCCCTAGTGTCACAAAGACTAAGGGGGAGGGAGTAACGGCTAATAGTAAGAGAATGGCTAATAGATTTGAGATCCTTAGAAAGGGAGGACAGTTGTATGATGATGAGGTGGAGGATATTGAAGATGATTTTGATCCTGAAGCTGGGTTATATTATGATGAGAAAGCTGAAATTGATGATTTTGTGGATAGAAGAGAATTACCTCCTGTGGGAATTTTAGATGGGTGGTCTGAAAATCAGAAGAAATACTTTTATTGGCAATGTGATGTTCATCATATGCTTACGGAGGATATTGAATCTGATCATAGGGGGACAGCTGAATTCATAGTAGAGGGTTCTGATGGGAATATTGTCTCAGCACAAGAGAATTTAAGTGCTGGGAATACTGATTTGAAAGTTTCATCATGTTAAGAGTTGTTGCTTGGAATGTGAGGGGTCTTAATAAAACCTCCAAACAGAAACAAGTTAAAGAGTTAATTTCCTTGGAAGGTATTAGTGTTTGTTGTTTAGTTGAAACTCATGTATACAAAAAGAATATGGATAGAGTGTGTTCTCAGGTTTTTGGAAGATGGATGTGGATCTCTAATGCTGCTAATTGTGTGGGTTACACTCGAATCCTAGTGGGATGGGATCCTGACTCGGTTAATGTGATGGTTTTGAGTCAATCTAATCAGGCTATTTTTTGTTATATTGCTCCTATTAATGGGCAAAAGGGGTTCTTTTGCTCATTTGTTTATGGGCACATCAAAATGATTGGTAGAAGGAAATTATGGGAGGCTCTTGGTGAGCATAATAATATTATAAAAGATCGGGCATGGCTGGTTCTTGGTGATTTTAATGTTATCTTTGACCCATCTGAGAGGTCTGCAGGCTCCTCTAATATCACTGCTTCTATGGCTGAATTCAAAGAATGCTTAGCTAATTTGGAAATTGATGATTTGTCTATGTCTGGCTTGAGATACACTTGGAACCAAACTCCTGGTAAAACTTCGGGTGTGCTAAAAAAATTGGATAGAATTATGGGTAACCTGCAATTCATGTGTGATTACCCATGTGCTAAAGCTGAATTTCTCCCTTTCTTGTTATCTGACCACACTCCTGCTATGTTGAGTATTCCTGAGATTCAAAAGGCCAAGGCCAAGGCTTTTAAGTTTGCTAATTTCTTAACTAGAAAATCCAGCTTTATGCCTACTGTTGAAAAGGGCTGGAACACCTATATTAGAGGCTGCTCTATGTTTTCTGTAGTATCTAAACTGAAGGGATTGAAAAAGCCTTTGAGGAAGCTTCATATTGATCAAGGTAATTTGAATGAGAAAATTAGAAATCTACAGGAGACTCTAAGGAATATTCAAAAAAGAGTTGTAGAGGATCCTATTAATAGTGATTTTAAAAGGCAGGAGGTTTGTTGTTTAAAAGAGCTTAATAAAGCTATTCTTGATGAGGAATTATTTCTGAAACAAAGGTCTAAAGTTGATTGGTTGAGGGAGGGGGATAGAAATACAAAATATTTTCATAAGGCTATTAATGGAAGGCTGAATAGAAGTAGGATTGAGGTTGTGACAGACAATGAGGGTACCTGTTATTATGGTGATCAAATAGGGGAAAAGTTTGTGGAATACGTTAAAGGATTGCTGGGTGAAAAGAATGAAGTCAAAGGTATTAACAGACCTGATGAGTTCTTTTACCGAAAGATCCCTCAAAGGGCTGCTGAAACTATGATAAAAGAGGTATCTTCTGATGAGATTAAGGCTGCTATCTTTGATATAGAGGATGATAAAGCTCCTGGGCTGGATGGTTTTTCATCTAAATTCTTTAAGGCTGCTTGGGATACAATTGGTGAAGAGGTGTGTGCAGCTGTCAAGGAATTCTTTGCTAATGGGAAATTATTAAAGGAGGTTAATGCCACAATTATTGCTTTGGTTCCCAAGCATGCTAGTGCCCAAAATGTTGCTGATTTCAGGCCTATATCCTGTTGTAATGTTTTATTTAAATGTATTAGCAAGGTTATTGTCAATAGAATTAAAGGGAGCTTGGATATGGTGGTTGACAAAAATCAGAGTGCTTTTATTCCTGGAAGGCAGATCAGTGACAATATTTTGCTCACACAAGAGTTGATGAGGAATTATCACAGAGATAGGGGGAGGCCAAAGTTGCTTTTAAGATTGACATTAGAAAAGCATATGATTCGGTTGAGTGGGTTTTTTTGAAATCTTGTTTATTGGGATTTGGTTTTCATCCTTGTATATTAGAATGGATCATGACATGTGTTTCTACTCCATCCTATATGCTTTCTTTAAATGGAGATCTTGTAGGCTACTTTGAGGGAAAGAGGGGATTAAGACAAGGAGATCCTTTATCTCCTTATTTATTTACTTTTGTTATGGAAGGTCTCAATTTATGCCTTAAGAGGAAAGTAAAGGAGGATGAAAGATTTATGTACCATTGGAGATGTAAGGATTTGAGGATTACTTATTTGTGCTTTGCTGATGATCTTATCCTGTTCAGTCATGCTGATCCTCAATCTGTCAAAATTCTCAATGAAGCTTTGAAAGAGTTTAGTGGGTTATCTGGTTTGCATCCGAATATGAAGAAGAGTGTTGTTTTCTTTGGTAATGTCTCAGAGGAAATTAAAGGAAAGATTAGACAGATTATGCCTTTTGATGTTGGTAACCTCCCGATGAGATATCTTGGTGTCCCCCTTATGTCTAGTAGATTATATCACAAGGATTGCCTTAGCTTAATTGATAAGGTCAAAAAAAGAGTTATGGATTGGAAGAATAAGTCTTTGTCTTTTGCTGGAAGATTGCAATTAATTACTTCTGTTCTTAGTTCTATCCAGGTTTATTGGTCTTCAGTGTTCATTCTCCCAATTTCTGTGACAAAAGAGATTGGAAAGATCTGTAGGGGATTTTTATGGAATCAAGGTGAGCTTCAAAGGGGAAAGGCTAAGGTCAATTGGAAAGAGGTATGTAAGCCTAAATGGCAAGGGGGTCTTGGAATCAAAAATCTCTTTACATGGAATATAGCTCTTATGGTTAAGCACATATGGAACATTGTAAGCGGAAAGGATTCTTTATGGGTAAAATAGGTGGAAACATTTAAATTAAAAGGGAGAAACTTCTGGGATATTCCAATTAAAGATGATTCTTGCTGGAGTTGGAGAAAGATCTTACAGTGCAGAGATGAAGTTAGAGAATTTATCAGACCCAAGTTGGGGAATGGTAAGAATGTATCTACTTGGTTTGACTATTGGCATCCCCTTAGTCCTCTTGGGGACTTTATCACTAAAAGAGAAATCTATGAAGCTAGACTCCCACTGGATTCTAGGGTTGCTGATGTTATAATTGATGGGGAATGGGCATGGCCAGATGAATGGAGAGGAAAATTCCCGGGTCTTTTTAATATCCCTGTCCCTGATATTAATCCCTCAAAGAGGGACTGCATGTTGTGGTTTTCAAAGACTAAGAATTCTTTTACTCAATTTTCTACTAAGGAGGTGTTTGTGGAGTTGGATAGTGATGGTGAAAGAGTCCCCTGGAATAAACTGATTTGGTTCAGTCAATGTGTTCCCAGGCATGCATTTATTTTATGGTTAGCTTTTAAACAAAGATTGAAAACTCATGATTTGATAGGTCGATAGGAAATTGGAGCTAAATTGACATGTGGTTTTTGTAAGATTCAGCCTGACTCACATACTCACTTATTCTTTGAATGTGATTTTCCCAACCAAGTCTGGAACTATTTCAAGCCAAAGGCTAAGTTATTCCGTTGTCCGGATGATTGGCATAGTATTATTGACTTCATAATTACAAGGCCTATTAACAAAACAGTTTGGAGTGTAATACAAAGATTGGTTTTTAGGGCTGTAGTATATTTTGTATGGCAAGAAAGGAACATTAGGCTCTTTCAAAATAAGCATCGAAGTGTGGAGGACCTATGTGCTATCATAAATGAGACAATTAAGATGAGGTTGATGGGTCTGGTTATGAGGGATTCTGTTTTTACTAGAGATGTTGCTGTTATTTGGGATTTTAATCTTGATGCGGATGGATATTATGGGAGGCTTGCTTCTGATGCATAGTAATGATCTGGTTGCTTTGGTTCTCCTTATGGATGGTGATAGGGAGAGTGCCTAGTTGCCTTGTATTCTGGGGGTTAAACTGGTTAGAGATTCTTAGTGACCAATTGAATTTCCTTATATCATATCAATATAACTCTATATCTTTGAGAGGGGGGAGGGTTGGGTTTGGGGTGTGTTATTGATGGTAAGGTCTTGTTGTTTGGGTGGGTCTAGGTTTGGGCTTGTTTTTAATACTTACTCTTATTTTTGGAGTGATGTGTGTAGTGGTGAGGTAGGATGGGTCAATTGGGTCCTGGGTTGGGTGTTTTCAGGTTGCTGCTATGCATACATTTTGGGAGTTTAGACCTGGATAGCCCATGCTTCTCCTGTGTTCAAGTGGTTGCTGAAAGTTGGATTGCTGATGCTTCTGGATATCAAGAATGGTGAAATCACATGGGTTACTGAGGGAAAGGCTATGCATGTTCAATTCATAAAACTGCTAGATACATATAGCTCTTTCAAGACTCTCTCATCATCAAGTGCTAAGCACATTGAATTGACTATGCATGACTTCTACTGGGTGATAAGGGATGCTGAGATTTGGCTTCTGCTGCACATTTTCTGCTGCTGCTGTATGTACATGCTGCTGCTAAAGTTTATTGTTGTTTTGGGAAGACTTATGAGAAGTTTTAGGGTGATAAGGGATGCTGAGATTAGGCTGCTGTTGCACATCTACTACTGCTGCAGTCTTATTTTTTATTATGAATGTGAAAATGAGTTGTTAAAGGATGAATTGGATGGCTGTTGCTGTGACCTGAGGCAAATTTGGATGATGATTATTGCAAAATTGCTAGATAATTGCTGCACTGATAAAAAGAAGATGCTGGTGATGAGTAATAATCAGTGGGGAACTGAGGGGCTGAATCCATCTCATGTTTGTTTGAAGCCCATTCAGCAATGGATCTTTAATGGAGCTGGTCTTATTTGCATTTCTTTGGAGTGGGCTTGTTTGTTTGTTTTTTCTTAAAAGGCTTTGGGTTATGGGTTTTTTATTTGTTGTACGCTTTGATTAGCTTGCTCTTTGTTTTGGAGTATTAGGTTGTCCTTGGAGTTTATTAGGCTGGCAGATTGGGCCTATTTTTGAGAGTCATATATGCCTTGATAGGCTTAGCCTTGTGCTTATAGTTGTTTTGGTTAGGGTGTCTATTTTTGAGCCATGTTGGGCTCTATGTTGAATTGTTTTAGACTCCATTGTTTAGTTTTCTTTTCCTGGAGCTTTGTTTTCTTTAGTTAGGGGGTATGTCCCTTTCTAGAGCTTAGCTCTTTCTTTGTATTTCTTATTCTTTTTATTAATAAATTTTGCCGGGGTACTCTCCCCTTTCCAAAAAAAAAAAAAAAACCTATACCCTAAACCCTAAACCCTAGGGAATTTCATTTGGCCGTTTTTAGTGTGTGAGTTTTTAGGTGCGATTTTTTTGCTCTGGGCGATTTTGGCGATTCTGCTGCTTCTTCTTCATTGAGGGTCGGGGTTGCACACATACTCTCCCAATTGATGGCTGGGGTGGGTGAACCTTCGATGGTGGATGGCCGGGCCGGTGGCTTGCCGGAAAAGCCACCGGAACCCGGTGATTTGAGTTCGAATTTCAATTTTCTTTCGTCTCGAATGGAGGGTCGGGTTACTATGGTGGAGCTGCATAATGCAATGGCGAATATGTCGGAGGGTCGGCGGAATTGAGAGGTGACAAGGATAATATGGCTGCCGGAATTAAAATTTTCACCAATTCAGTTGGCGTTCGAGTTCCAATTGCAACTGTGGCGTATAATAATGATCATATGGATACTTCTACTGATTATAATGATTCTACGGGCTCAATTCAGATGGATATACATGCTAAAGATGGTGCAGGGTGGCAGTCGATAGTTGATCAGGTATTATTTGATTCTAATTTTCAACAATTGAGTGAGAACTTTGTTGATAATGCTCAAATAGAGGCTGCTGTACTTGCATTTGTGGATCAAACATGTATGGATGAAAGATTTATTGAGATTATGAAGAAATACATTGACCATTTTAGTGGATACCCTGTGTTTGAAGCTAAATATGGTAGTTTGTTGAAATTAAGTAATCAGGGAGCAAATAAGGGTACTGGGAATGTGGGGGATACAGTGGTAATGGGGATTAGTGAAGATAAGGAGGAGAATATGGTGAAGGGTGGTCTGGTTTTATTTGCTAGTGAGGAGGAATTTAATCAATTTCATGAGTTTTATAGTTCTATGCTTATATTGTGTAAAGAAGATGAAGTAGAGGAAGTATTTGAGTTTGGAATGGATATACTGATTCAAATGACAAAGCAGCTAGTTGGTAATGGAGAGGGGGGAAAAGTTAACTTTTACTCGGACTTAGCTGAGAGGAATAACAATGTTTTGCTGAAAAGAAAAGTATTATATGACAAGAATTTATTGGGAAATGGGGTGGAATGTGATAGTAGAGAGGCTTCTGTTTTGAGAAAATTTATGGGGGAGGAGTTCCTGGGTCACATATTGGTGGATAGACAGTCCTCAGCTGGGAAAGAACTGAAATGGGTTGGGGAGGAAGTGAAAACAGAGGAGAGTTATACAAAATGGAAAAGAGATGAGAATGTTAAGAGAAGGGTATTGAGAATCTCTAAGAAGAAGGGTGGTAGTACTAGTAATGGTAACAACACTGATGGAAACTCCAGTAATGATGATGAACAGAGAGCTTCTAGAAGAGGATTAATGAATCTCAGCTTCAACATGGGAAAGACTTGTGATGATGATGAAAGTCTTTGTTCACCTAGAATTATCACAAAAGTTATGGAGATTACTAATGGGAACAGTTATGAAAAAGGAATGGTTGGTGTGCATACAGAAGTTGGAAATCAGGTTGAAACAAAAAGGGGTATAACTTCTAGTCAATTTAAAAAGAGAAGAGTTTATGTCAAAAGAACTGTAAGAGATATCTTGAATATTTTAATGGAAAAGAAAATGAGGATTAAAGAACAAGAAAGGGAGTTGATATTAAAGGTTAAACCAATTAAAAAAATGGAAGAAGAATGTTCTGAGCCTGATTTAATGATCTTTACAGCTGGTGGTAGTAAGGAAGGTGTTGAAAAACAAGAGAAGATGGTTCAAAAACAAAAGATTTCATATAAGTCAGCTCTTACAGGTAACAACACAATTGATGTGAGTGATGCTATTAAGTTTACTCCCCTTACTGTGCTTGATAATGGTGAGGTTGTTGCTATGGTGGACCCAAAATATGTTGAGGTAGCAAAGAAAAAATTTAATAATATGCTATATGGGTATTTTGTAGGAACAGATATGAGTTTAGCCTTTGTTAGATATAACCTGTTTTGGATGTGGAAGCAATTTGGTATAATGGATATTTCAGCCAATGGAAGTGGTATCTTCTATTTTAAATTCAGATCTAAACAGGGATTACAGGAAGTGATGAAGTTGGGTCCATGGAGTATGAATAATGTGCCACTATGTTTAAAACAATGGGAGCCAACTATATGCCTTGAGAAGATTGAGCCTAAAACAGTTCCAGTTTGGATTGTTCATAGGAATATTCCTTTGGAGTTGTGGAATGTTGATAGTCTTTGTAGAATTGCTAGTTGTGTGGGTAATCCTTTGATTTTTGATAAAGCTACAAAAAGTAGGTGTGGTAATCCTAAAGAGGCTGGAGGTTTTGCTAGAATATTAGTGGAAATGGAGGTTAAAGAAAAGATGCAAGAGGTTATTAAAACAGTTTACCCTAGTGGTTGTAGCTATTTTGGAAAAGAAGCCATAATTAAAGTTGAGTACCAAGCTATTCCTCTGAATTGTCAATTTTGTAAAGTGTATGGGCATTCATTTAAAGGATGTTCTGTTAGGCCTCTTTCTGAAGAAGAGGCTAAGGAAAGGGATGTTAAAGGAGATGAAAGTAAAAAGGTAAAGGGTACTAAATATAACAAAGAAATGGGGCTTGATAAGGAGGGATTCTTAATGGTTGAAAAAAAAAGGTGGAAATCAGCAAGGTGGTGGAAAGTTGAGATACAATCAGGGTGGTCCAAGAACTCAGGGAAGTGGTAAAGGGAATAATAATCACAATGAAAGCAGTACTGGCAATAAAAAAGGTAGTTATGCTTATGTGAAGAAAGGAGATCAGAAGAGGGAAATTAATTTGAATGCTGCATTTGGAGATGGGTATTATATGAATAAGGGAAAGGATAAGAAAGGGAAGAATGTAGTTCAGGAGTATAAAGTGAAGGGAGAAAGCAGTTTTAAAACAAAAGGTAACCAACAGGAGCAAGAGAATGAAGATGTGGAAAGTAGAAATGCATTTGATATTCTTGAAGAAGTTACACATGTAAGTTCAGATAATGGAATAGAAGATGATTGTATGCAGGGAAAGAATGGCAAAACTGGAGGTGAAAGCAACTGTGAAGATGAGATTAAAAACAGGAAGAATGTCATAAATGGTATCCCAATTACATGCCAACAACAAGATGAGGTGGATGGTGTTTTCAAAGAAAGGAAAATTCCTGATATCTTTATGTTAGCAAAGTGGGATCCTAATCAAAGGAGATATTATACTCAGCTGTGTTGTATGCATGATTTTACTGAGGGATTGAGGAATTTAATGGAGAAAGAAGAAGAGATGGAAATAGAGAGTGAGGTGGAATCCATGACTGATGAAACAGCTAAGTTCATGAGTAAAGGATTGGGTAATAAACATAAACAAGGTGAGGCTTCCACTAGCAAGATACATTTGAAATCAAATGTATCTGACCCTGCTAAAAGGTCTTAAATGGCTGTTAATCTATTATGCTGTAATGTGAGAGGTTTGAATAATACCTCTCATCAAAATCAATTTATGGATGTGCTGGTGGATAATAATTGTAGTATTGGTTATGTTTTGGAATCCCATGTGAAAGCTGGTAACATTAAAAAGATTTGTAGTAGGGTGTTTAAATCATGGGACTATGTGTCTAATGATGTGTATTGTTCTAATTGGGTGAGAATAATTATTGGATGGAACCCTGCTGTAGTTGATGTTATGGTTATTAGCATGACTGATCAAGTTATACACTGTTTTGTTAAATCTATGGATGGGAAGTGTAGCTTCTTCTGTTCATTTGTCTATGGCCATGTTAGAGGATATAGAAGAAAGTTGTTGTGGGAGGAATTGATAAAATTCAATGGAATTAGGGATGGGGAGCCTTGGCTGCTGATGGGTGATTTTAATGTTATGTTAAACCCTGATGAAACTTTAGTGGGATCTTCCACCATTTCGTTCTTGATAGATTCAGATTTATGCGTACATCAAGAGAATAAGTAGCATTTTAACTCTGGTTTACTGTTTCTTGCCCTTGAAACGATGACTTCCTCTAGTTTATTATTTATTAAGTTTAGATTTACGTATGCGCATTGTGTTACTATGGGGTTTTAAAGGAATATTTGGCAGTTTTTATATCTATTATGTGATTGAGATTTTGTGAGATGTTTAGTTTCTGATAGAACCAGAATGATGCAGATACTTCCGTTACTGTTGAAGTTATAATTCTTTGCATTGGTTTTCTTTGTCAATTGTTTGCCAATTCAGAAGTTATTTTTATCTTTTGTAAATTTTCTTATGATCATCTGTCTGTTATT
>BJCO01466453.1:0-11844 GCA_018326465.1 Flaveria floridana
ATATATATATATATATATATATATATATATATATATATATATATATATATATATATATATAGTTATAGTTATTGAGCTTGTGGTCGGGATGAGAGTGAAGAAGATGAAGAGGGTAGAAGCTTTAAGGTTTCGAGAAGACATGTGTTTGATGATTTGGAGAACGTGAATGATAGGATTCAAGGGGTGTGTGGATGAAGGTAGAGTGAGTATTTGTATACCTCCAAAGAATTCTCTGTTGTTGATGAGATGCAGATCTACCCTTTGAAGTTGTAAGCTCTTGCTAATCAACCATGGGAATCTGTAAGGCCCCGTTCCCGGGCACCTCACAATTGGTCATTCATTGCATCATAGATACATATTACTATAAATTTCATAAGATAAACAGTGGATTTACGTTAGCAAAAGCCATTCTCTATTATTAATAAATACTGTTGTTAAGCAATACAATGGGGTTTAAGTTATGAAAGATTGTTTAATTGCATTGCAAAACAACAATATCTTAACATAAGAATGAATGTCAGTCTTTTCCCCACCGAGTAGCTTCACCCTCGTGCCATCCTCAGCAATAATTACCTGCCAGCTGAAAATGTATAAAAGTCAGCGTTGCTGAGTGAGTTCTAGTTTTAAAAGTATTAAAATACCTTGTGGAATGTATATATATGAAAATATTGTTTTATAAAAAATACTTTCCTTTCTCTTGTATGTGAGCACGCATCAACTATACAACAAGGTAATGCTTTCTTTCTTTACTATATATCTTTGTTCATTTCGTACTCTTTAGCTTTATCTTTCACTGTCTATGTGGACCAATGAGCAATACCCTAAACTATATGCGCAAAAATCTGGTGTTGGGCCTATGGTCTATCAATAGACTATGATCACTATACACGAGGCTAACCCAGTCACCTAGGGTATGCTACAAAGGTCCACCAATCTCAATTGATTAACCTTGTGTGCATCCTTTGGGGTAGCTAACCCGCATCACAGTTGAGCTAACGACAACATGGTCGTGCACCTCCTATATGCTTGTAAGACTTTCATTATTTTAATTAGATTCCACTTCTTTTTATCATTATTCTTTCACTTTGTTAATGATAATATTTGCTTTTATGATCATAAACACACCACATAAGTCACACAATAATAATTACTATAATCATAAGAAAAACTTATAATAATGAAATATAATAACAATTAAAATCCCTAAGTCAACCTTAGGACAAACCTTAGTGATTTTGTTTTCTAAAAATTTCAGAAATTAGTCTAAGTGTTCTAGGCGCATGAGCACTATGCAGACGCATGAGGCCTGTTTAGGCGCATGGGCACTATTTGGGCGTTTGGATTATACTTAGGCATCTGAGACTAAGTCTTAGACGCATCGGCTACTGTTCAGGCGCATGGACTATTACTTAGAAATCCTAAGGCATTTTCTAGGCATTTGGGGTACTGTTTGGGCGGTTGGGCCCTGTTTGGGAGTATGAGCAACACTTGAATATTTTTAAGGCATTTTCAGGCTCATGGGCCTTAGGTAGGCGCATGAACCATCTATTTAACATGTTCCTCGAATGTTTTCAGTCTCAAACAATCATGTTATCCTATTCTAAGCTTGTTAACACTTAATTAACATGCATATCACTTAAACAACCATAAATCATCACTATACATGCACAATTACATACGGTTACACACATAGAAACTATAAAAAATCATTTTTATACATTTTCAGCCCCGAAAGAGTTAAAAACATGTAAAAATACGGGGTCTAGAAACTCACTTTTGTTGCTCTCAAGTTTAAACTCTTCACTTGAGCTTCTCAGATGATTCTACCACCTAGAAACCCACCAAACACACATTCGAACACACATAAACACACATAAGCAATAACCTAGGCATATGCTGACTAAAAACAACTCAAAACAAAGAATTCTTACCTTGAACATGAATTCTTCTTCTTCTTCTCTCTAGAAGCCGAACTCTCTGCTCTTTCTCTCTCTAAATCCGAAAGCAGAAAGGTGAAAAGTAACGTGCCATGGGCGGCCATGTTACTTTTGTGTAAAATTATACAATATTTTATACTTTGGACATGTTTAACCCATCCACTTGGGTTAAATTACATTTCCTTCTTTTTATTCTTCTTTTACATCTTTTTTAAAATATTCGGGTGTTACAGAATCAACTCAAAATGACTCATAAGATGAAGAATTTGTCAACGATGAAGAAGAAATCCAACAACAAACATCCAAATCGAACGAATGTAAACCCAATGATCAAGAAGTTAACCCTAATCAAGAAACATGTTTTAAAAGGGTATTGAACAGGATTACATGTCCCATGTAACACCCGTTATCAAAAATAAATAGAAAGGAAAAGTAACAAATAAAAAAATGAAAAGAGACAAAAGTCCAAGGGGGTGTTGTGTAAATAGTACACAAAAGACAAAAAATTCCACCTTTTTAAAGCATGGCCCCCATGCCATGCTTACAACTACTTTCTGAAGAACAGAAAGAAGAAGAAAGTTGGGTTTCAGTTTCTAGAGAGAGAAAGCAGCAAATTTGGGCTTAGGTAAGTATATTTTGAATAACAGGTTCGGTTTTGATGGATTTTCATCCATGAAACCGATTTCTACATGTTCTCACTTGTTTATATATACTCAGGTATGTGTTTTTAGACCTATCTAGGTGTTAGAAACTTCTGAAAAGTTCAAGTCGAAGGAGTTAAGCTTGGAAGCAGCTTAGGTGAGTTCTGGACCCTATCTTTTTACATGTTTTAACTCTTTTAAGGGCTGAAAATGTATTAAAAACAATTTTATAACTTTTATGTGTGTAACCGTATGTAATGATGCATGTATAGTGATAATTTATGGTTGTTTAAGTGATGTGCATGTTAGATAGGTGTTAATAAGCTTAGAATAGGATGATATGATTGTTTGGGAGAGAAAACATTCAAGAAACATTGTTAAATAGAAGGTTCATGCACCTAAATAAGGCCCATGTGCCTAAATTGTCTTTGAAAAGTTCTAAGTAGGGTCTGCGCCCAAATAGGGTTCATGCGCCCACACAGTACCCCATGCGCCTAGAAAATGCCTTAGGAATTCTAAGTCTAAGTCCATGTGCCTGAACAGTAGCTCATGAGCCTAAGTCTTAGGCTCAGACGCCTAAGTATACCCTATGCGCCCAAATAGTTCCCATGCGCCCGAAGTGGCTCGTGCGCCTAAGTGTTGAACCACCCAAGTAAGCTCATGCGCTCGCATAGTTGAAAAACACCTAAGCAGTGCTCATGGGCCTGCATAGTGCTCATGCGCCCAGAACACTTAGTTTATTTTCTGAATTTTTAAGAAAAACAGAATGATTAGGGTTTGACCCTAGTTTGACTTTAGGGTTTTAATTGTTATTATTATGCATAATTATAAGTTGTTCTTATGTTCCATAATAAATATTATTGTGTGACTTTACGTGGTGTGTTTATGATCATAAACATAAAGTATTATTATTAATAAAAGTGAAAGATTAATGATAAAGAAAAGTTGAACATAAATGAAAGAATGCAAGTCTTGCAAGCAAATGAATAGGATGTGGATGACCATGTTGTCGTTAGCTCAACTGTATGTGGTTTAGCTAACCCGGAGGATGCATGCAGGGTCAGTCATTGAGACTGACAGGGACCCTTGTAGCACACCCTAGGTGACTGGGTCAGCTTAGTGCACAATGTTCGTGGTCTATTTATAGACCACAGGCCCAGCATCAGCTTCGTGCACAATGTTCAGGGTATTGCACATTGGTCCATAAGAAAGTGAAAGATAATGATAAAAGTACGAAAGAAAGAAAGTATTACCTTGATGTACATATGATGCGTGGCTCACGTACAAAAGTATAGAAAGTATTTTATTGAAAAGAGTATTTTCATATATAAATTATATAAGGAATTTTAACGCTTTTAAAACTGAAACTCACTCAGCAACGCTGATTTATACATTTTCAGTTGACAGATAAGCATTGCTGAGGATGGCATGAGGGAGAAGCTACTCGGCGGGACAAGACTGACATCTATTCATATTTTGATGTTATTGTTCTTTTGTAATGCAATTAAAAAATTCTTCTATAACTGATGATTAACGTTATATTGGTTAACAACAGTAAATATAATAATAATGAATGGGCTTTTGTTAAATGAATTTCCGCTATGTATTTTATGAATTATGTAATGTTTTATGTAATAATGCGATGATTGTTCAACTGTGAGGTCTCCGGGAACGGGGCCTTACAAGTTGTTATCAGAGCCCAAGTTTAAGAGAATTGGGTAAATATATTCAAAAACCTAAACTTAAACTGAAAATGGGACGAATGGAGGGATGTCAGCCCGAGTAGCTACGTGCCATCAGGTATTTCTTTTCTTAAGGTTAACCAGTAGTATGTGCATGTGCTATATGACATATGTGTTCCTAGTAGATTTAGATACTAATGTAGTCAGGATAGGAAATGCTTGGGGTGTGAAGAGTAAAGTAAGTGGCTAATCATAACTGCCCACTGTAATTAGGGACTTACAATATTTAACATGAACTGAGCTATTATCTTGAATGACTATGTTAGTATATGAATCTTATAGCGTTTAGAGGATGTGTGGATAGAAATCTTCGAAGGCTTCTAGGGTCAGAGGTCGTGGTGGACGTGGTGCTGGGCCACGTGTTACCAGGACTGGTGCTAAGGCTACCAAGACAACTCATGAGAACCCTGAGGTTCATGGTCGGAGTGAGGAGAATGAGAATGTTAGTTTGAATGCCTCAGCTAGGGAGGCGATTGCTGATGAGGTGCACCAGGTCATGCAGACAGTCTTACCGTCTGTGGTGACAGAAGTTATCAGGCCAGTAAGGACTGAAGAGAGAATAGAGGAGGATAAGAAAGGATCAATAGGAAAGGATAGAAAGGGGGAGGAGGAACAACCCGATCCTGATACAGTGTTGTCCAGTGATGAGGAGGATGCTTCTGTGGGGGTGATAGCTAAAGGGTGTAGTTATGGGGCATTCCAACGGTGTAAGCCCCCGACCTTGAATGGCAACGGTAATGCTATTGCTGCTCACCGCTAGGTGAGGGAGATGGAAGCGGTGCTGGAGATTAGTGAGTGTCGTAAAGACCAGAAGGTGAAATTCGCTACTCACTCTTTTGTCGACTTAGCATTGTGTTGGTGGGACAACATTGTCCAAGCTGAGGGTGCCAGGGCCATCGGGAAGATGCGATGGAGAGAGTTGAAGAAGTTGGTGATCGAGGAAATCAGTCGTCACCAGGAATTCGATAAGATCGAGAGGGAGTTCCTACAACTTGAGGCTGGAACCATGACCCACCAGCAATACACCACCAAATTTAATGAAATGGCAAGGCTGGTGCTGGATCAAGTGACGCCAATGTCAAGGACGATCAAGAGGTGTGTCCAGGGATTGTCGGCTGATATTCGCAGGCATCTGATTGCTACCCAGCTAGGTACCTTTTGATCGGTTATAGACCTGGCGGGTAGATTGTATGATGAGCGAGAGGATACTGTGGTGGAGGTGAAGAAGACAGGTGGTGGTGATAAGAACTGGAATGGGAAGCGGTTTGGACGTGGTGGTTTCACTCCAAACAACAAAAAGATGAAGGTAGATGATCGTAGGGTGTCGTCAAGCTCGGGGCTGAGGAAGTACGGTAAATGTGGAAGGGAGCATCCCGGTGAGTGTAGGTTGGTATTGAATGTATGCTTCAAATGTGGCAAGCCTGGCCACATTGCTAGAAACTGTAGGGTGCCGAGGTGTTATAGCTGTGGCGAGGAGGGCCACGTGAGTAAGGACTGCAAGAAGCCAGGGGTGGAAAGCTCTGGGGCGAAGAAGAAGACTGAAGAAGGAGGACAGAGGGCGAGTGCTAAAGCCTTCACGATGACCAGGGAGGAAGCCAGAGTGGACCCTGACGTCGTGTCCTGTATGTTTCTAGTAAACCAAGCTTGTGCCTCTGTATTATTTGATTCTGGTGCTAGTTGGAGTTTTATTCTACTACTTTCTGTGATAAGTTGTCTGCTAGTAGTAGAAGTATTAGTGAGCCATTCGATGTAGAAACTACCATTGGTGAGTCCACTAGAATTACTGATATGATAGGGGACTGTACCATAGAACTAGAAGGTCATAGGTTTTCTGCCAATTTACATGTGATGCGCCTAGGTGGATTCGATGTGGTACTAGGGATGGACTGGTTAGCAACCTATGAGGCGAACATCATGTGTTGCAAGAAGATGATTTGACTAGTTGCGCCTGATGGACGTTCGGTGACAGTCTACGGAGATCATGTTACTACGATTTCGAAGGTGATTTCGATGGCGGTGGCGGGAAAGTGCATGAGACGTGGATGTAGTGCCTATCTGGCCTACGTGAAAGATGTGGACACGTTAGTACCACAACTGTTTAACGTACCAGTGGTCTGTGATTTCCCGGACATGTTTTCAGAAGACTTACCAGGTGTGCCACCAGATCATGAGATTGAGTTCCAGATTGATCTGATAGCCGGTGCTTAACCCGTTGCAAAAGCACCATATCGATTAGCTCCTATCGAGATGAAGGAATTAATGGATCAACTGTAGGAGTTGATGGATAAAGGGTTTATCCGACCGAGCATCTCTCATTGGGGTGCTTCGGTATTGTTTGTGAAGAAGAAGGACGCTAGTATGCGAATGTGCATTGACTACCGAGAGCTGAATAAGCTGACGGTGAAGAATCGGTATCCGCTACCGAGGAGAGATGATTTGTTTGATCAGTTCCAGGGTGCCAGTTGGTTCTCGAGGATAGACCTCCGATCTGGCTACCATAGATTGAAGGTGAAAGAGCAAGATATCCCTAAGACAGCTTTTCATACGCGTTATGAACACTATGAGTTTCTCATTATGTCTTTTGGTTTGACTAACGTGCCAGCTGCCTTCATGGATTTGATGAACCGAGTGTGTCGGCCGATGTTAGATAAATCAGTGATCGTGTTTATTTATGATATCTTGATTTATTCTAAGAGTAAGGAAGAACATGCCAGCCACATACGCGAGGTAATGGAGACACTTAGGAGAGAGAAGTTGTATGCTAAATTCTCTAAATTCTCTAAGTGTGCTTTTTGGTTGCGTGAGGTGTAAGTTTTAGATCATGCTGTTAATGCTGAATGAATTATGGTAGACCCGGCAAAGTTTGAGGCAGTGATGCAATGGAAGTCCCCAAAGACGCCATCCGAGATCCGTAGTTTCTTGGGTTTGGCGGGTTATTACAGGAGGTCCATCCAGGACTTTTCTAAGATAGCCTCACCTTTAACTAAATTGACTCGAAAGGATATAAAATTTGTGTGGGGTCACGAACAGGAGTGTGCCTTTGAGGAGTTAAAGACGAGATTGACTTAAGATCTTGTCTTGACATTACCCGAGGGGAGTGAAGACTTAGTGGTATATTCAGATGCTTCTTATTTGGGATTAGGTTGCGTGTTAATGCAACGTGGAAGGGTAATAGCCTACGCATCCTGACAGGTTAAGACCCATGAAGTCAACTACCCTACACATGATTTGGAGTTAGCGGCTGTGGTTTGTGCGTTGAAGATTTGGAGGCACTACTTATACGGGACGAAGTGCACCATCTTCACGAACGACAAGAGCTTAAAGTACTTCTTCGAGCAAAAGGATCACAACATGACATAGAGGAGATGGTTATAACTCATCAAGTATTATAATTGTCAGATCCATTATCAATCGGGTAAGGCTAATGTTGTGGCCGATGCCCTTAGTTGAAAAGAGAGACCCGAGCCAATTCGGGTGAAGTCTTATCAGCTGGTTATGACCTCGGACGTGATGACGCAAGTCAAAGGATTTCAAGACGAGGTGTTGAAAGAAGATCGCCTTAACTCTTAAGGAATGAGAGGACTGGTCGTAGAGTTAGGTGAGAACACTCACGGCGTTAGAACCCGAAACGGGCGAATGTTGATACCTCATTACAGAGACCTACAGGGGTAGATTATTGATGAAGCTCATAAAAGTCGATACTCCATTCATCCTGGTGCTACCAAGATGTTTCAAGACATAAAGAAGGACTACTAGTGTCCAGGTATGAAACGTGACGTGGTGGAGTACGTGAGTAAGTACCTTACTTGCTAGCAAGTGAAGGCAGAACATCAGAAACCATACAGGAAGATCCAACCATTGGATATACCTGGGTGGACACCATCTGGGTGATTGTGGATCGTCTAACCAAGAGTGCTTACTTCCTACCGATCCGCGAGATATATTCTTCCGAGAGGCTGGCGGATCTGTTCTTCAAAGAGATCGTAGCTCTTATGTTGTGCTGCAGGATCATTACAAGTCACTCTACATGATGATTCTCTCTTAAACTCACTCAATATCACTCAGACGATGATAACAGAATGCTCTAAGAGTTGATAGTAATATATTAAGTAAGCAAGACACAAAGATAAGTTTTCAAGATACTTGCATATATTAATTCTCAACTCAAAGATTACAAGACTCTGTCTTAACACCTGTTCTTATGAGCTTACAAGTAGAACTAT
Organism: Flaveria floridana; assembly: GCA_018326465.1. Lineage (NCBI taxonomy): Eukaryota > Viridiplantae > Streptophyta > Magnoliopsida > Asterales > Asteraceae > Flaveria > Flaveria floridana. The sequence continues at coordinate 8,544 of BJCO01466453.1, forward strand.
ATATACTACTATCTATAGTTAGTTATACTTGGAAAACTAGCTGGAAAATACAGCTAGACGAAATACTACAGTTGCTAGAAGTATGTTAACTAAGATAAACTATTATCCTAGAATTAGGTAGTCATGACAAGTCCATGACTTACCTTTTGTCAACAACTAAGTATGGTGACTGTACTAATCTAAGATGGATGAACAGTGGATAAATTAATGTCAAACATACCCGCATGGAGAAGCTCCATGCAGTCTGTCAGTAAAGTGGTTGACTATAATGACAGGTACCTTACTTTTGTCCACTAGTCACAGTTGGTTCTTCCAAAGGTGAGTGTACCTCGGAGGACATGAAGTCTTCCAAAGTCACTTTGGCTTCGGAAGAAACAACTTCTTCAGAATCTGCTGCTTCCTATCTTGGTCTTCATGGTACTTTCGAAGAGTAACTCTCTTCGGAAGTTCTTCTTGCTTGGCTTCGGAAGGCTTTTGACTTGGCTTTGGAAATGCAGCATTGTCTTCGGAAGTCCATTGTCGATGTACCAAAATAAAGCTAAGTATTGGGTTTTGGTTGCACCAGCCTCATCAGACCCAACAATCTCCCCCTAGGCTGATGCTACGAAAACACTACCTATCTTTCTTCTCTAGTGCCTTTCTTATCAGAGCCATAATCTTCACATCTTTTTCTCGGTTCTCCTTGGTAGATATGAGTAGCATTTGGAATAAGTCTGTCTTGGTTAAGACATCCAGTGTGTCACCATGAATGACATGAATCCGTTGGCTATTTCCTCTGTATAAAGTAAGCTGATGGGTGTTAGAGTCATATACCCATCAAGCTATAGGCTCCAAAGCTGGGTCTTGAACCATCTGGAGAAAGGCTTGACCTTTTACAGAGGCTTTAGCATCAGCAGCAGCTTGAGCTCTTCTTATCAACTCTGCTTCTCTCATATTGAGTATGTGCTTTCGGATGAGAGAAGCAACAGGAGAGTTAGAGGGGTTGGAGAGTGGTAATTCAGCTAGATCATTTAGTTCAAATATGCTTGAGCGTAGCAGAGATGATGTATCTAGCTGGTTAGTTTCCCCACTCTTTCTTACCAACTGAAAGGCATCTGAAGGCTCATCAAACCTCCACTAGACTATAGGGCTCCTTAGCACTTGAGTAGTTGGAAATTTTCTATCTTCCTTTTGTCCAACAGAGTCACCAGTCTTCTTCTCAGCTTCTTTTCCTTGTCATTTAGGTCATGTATGCTGAGGGAAAGAAAAGTGAGACACCGGTCTAGGGTTGTTGCAGGGAGATCCAGGAGAGCTTCCCTTGAGAGAAGGTTGACTAAATTATCAAGATATTTTAGTTCAATCAAGTCTTCATCCCAAAAGAAGGAACTCAGCCTAGTGCATTGGTTGAGTCCTTCCTGAATTTCCTCAAATTCCTATACGGTCAGGGGTCTTTGCAATATTGAGGATGGCTGGGTTGTTGGTTTGGTTTTGGGTATGGTTTTAGGATTCAGAGTTGGTGGTGGTGGTTGTTGTTTAGATATTTGTGGTGTGAGTTGTGAGGTGGTTGAAGGGGATGGTCCAGGGGTAAAGGGTTCATCTATAGGTTCCGGTTTTATAGGGAAGGGAAAGGGAAAGGGTGTGGGTGATTCAGTAGTTTGTGGGAGTGGTGGTTATTTGGTAAGAGTAGGTTTTGGTTTGGGTGTGGGTTTGGAGACCATCCTCTTACTTGCAGTTTTCCATTGAACCTCCTACCGGCTCCCTATTCGAATGTCAGTCTTTATGTCACTTACATGTCCTGGGAGAGTCTTTGTAGACATTGATCCTACTTGCCTGGCTGAGAGCCATGAGCTTTCAGATAGGATTTCATCCAGTCCTTATCATCAGCTTGTTTGGCTGCTAGTTCCTCAGCCTTCTTCCTTCTTCTTTTCCTTTTCTCTCAGTTTCTCCCTGGTAGTCCTCTTCCTTTCCTTCATGATTTTCTTCTGTTCTTGTTTGAAGAAGAATAGAATAGTATCAAACTCATGAGGAGCTAATTCTTTTTCCTTATATCCCCTAGTGCGGAGAAATACTATTTTCTCTGCTCTCATCTTGGCTTGAGCCTTGATCTTAGCCTCTTCTTTCTTCTTCCTTCTTTCCTCCTCCTTTGCCAACCTTGCTGATTTTGCTTTCTCCTTTTGCAGTAAGGTTTTCTTCTCCAACATGACAAGATCCTCATAGGGAAGTAGAAGAATGTCTTCACTTTGGATCCCAAGATTGAGGATCCTGTCAATCAGCTCTGCCCTTCTTTTATTGGCAAAGTGCTCATGAGCAGCTGCTGCTTCGGTTGCTGTCTTTCTAGTGTCAGCCAACAGCTTCCCAGAGTCTACTCTTCCTTTCTTCTTTAACTTTTTGCAGGATCGGTGTTGGTCACTTAACAAGTGATTTTCCCTCAAACTCACCTAGAACAATACTGAGAACGAGTCTAACAAGAGTTGATCACAATATAACAAGTAACAAGTGATAATAAACACAGGAAGTAAATTTTCAAGGTACATGTCCTGACTATCAAATCTCAGATAAAATATCCGAGATACCTTAACCTATAGTCTTGTAGTATAGGCTTTTGGTTATAGGTTTCCAGCTGGTATCAAAGTATATCTGGCTGTAGGCAGTATTATATATGTAATTCTCATTGTAACTCATTACAGAGAGTGTGTGCTTGCAAGAGTCTTGTAATCCTTTGAGTTGAGAATCAATATATAAAAGTACCTTGAAAATTTACTTCCTGTGTTTATTATCACTTGTTACTTGTTATATTGTGATCAACTCTTGTTAGACTCGTTCTCAGTGTTGTTCTAGGTGAGTTTGAGGGAAAATCACTTGTTAAGTGACCAACACCGATCCTGCAACTGGTATCAGAGCATTTTAGCTCTTGATTGCGTGATCTGACCATCCAAATCAAGTTGTTTTTCACTCCTCCCTACAACCCACTCACTCAAATGGCCGCTCTCACTAAAGCTGATATGGAAACTGGTACCATGACCAAGTCCCCACTGATCACCCCTGAAGATTTCGACACATGTTGCACAAGAATGGAAGGATTCATCAAGTGTCAAGACTCAAGGATATGGGACTCCGTTGTCAATAGTCCTTTCATACCAAGCACCACTTCTGCTACTGGTAATCGTATCATTCCAAAAGATGTGGATGATTACTCAGAAGAAGATAGGAAAAGAATAGAGCTTGATCAAAGGGCTATGACTTCTCTTCAAACTGCTCTTCCAAACTCCATCTACAGAGGCTTCAAAAAGTGCAAGACAGCTAAAGATCTATGGGAAGCACT
>BJCO01466465.1:0-10601 GCA_018326465.1 Flaveria floridana
GAACTATAATTGTGCTTTACTTGGTTATTGTATGTGGGATTTATGGTTACCTGCTGATACTTATATCATGATCATTAATTCTTTCGTGAACTGCTTGTTTTATATGGATAGATCTATTTGGGGAATCCCCCACACAAAGTGGCTTCCGTTTAGGAAGGGTACCCCACTGAGATACTGAGGGATCATTTATGGCATGTGATAGGTTTTGTTAAGAAACTATGGTGAACCATCCAGGCAGGTATGGTGCACTGGTTTGGGGCTCAGTTCCTCCTTCGGGAATAACTGGTAAAACACAACTTTAGAAGAGGCTAACCGGGACTGAGTGCAGGGCTGATTATGATACTCCCACGAGGTTGAAACCATGATTCTTTCATTTTTATCAAATGAGGATTTTGTTAAGTCCATTTGTTTTTAAACTTTAAGCACTTGAATTCACCAACTTTTTCGTTGACACAATTTCTTTTGAGCATGTTTAAGGTAATCCATAAAGAGACTCTAGCTATTGTTGAAGACCTAGACTTATCCACGTGACCATGGCATTGGCTTATTTTACCTAATGAACAATTTGAACAATTTAAAATTTATGTTAAACAATACATTTGTCTCTATGTTGGTTGTATAACTCATTTAGGGGCTAGATCTATTTCTAGCCCCGGTATCTTCTAAAAACTTTAAATGCCATGTGATATTCTCTCCTTTGAGCTCTTGTAAACGTTTGTTTCTGCTGCCATATGTTGCTGCTAGTCTGTGACGTCCCACCCTACCTGGGCCCGGGGTGTGACAATATCATTAGAACCAATCAATCAATCAATCAATCATTATTTGTTCAATTGTAGTCATTATTCATATTAATGGAAAACATTTAAATCAAAATTGTTTGTTCTCTTACTACGCTCATTTGCTTTACATTTCTATGATTTGTTCTTCCTTGATTAATATTACGATTGTTATTTCATCTTCAATTAAATAAACAACCAGTAGTGATAATTCCGCGATCACTATTGGTGCAATCTAACCTAATAATTCTTGTTTTGATCATTGGATTCATATGTCGTATCAAAGCCAAGTGCTCATTGATTTAGATCAATAGATCTATCAGTGTTAGGTTTGTTTAATTGGTTGTTTATATAATTGGATCTATCAAGTTTTTGATTAGATCTGTTGATTTTGAGTAAACTTGCTTTAGGGTGTTCATAACGACTTGAGAGTTCATAACTCTGATTCAAGCATGTTGTTGAACAAATTAATCAAAACACAAGTTTAGTTAAGCTAATCAATAGCTAACGAAGGAATTCTACTCAACAATTTGGTGTAATCAATTTTAAAATCATTAAAATCTATTTTATCATTCAGCAAGTATTGTTCCATTGCTTGATTAACATCGATCTACATCAAAATCGTTTTGATCCATGGATTTGGGTTATTGATCGATAATCAACAGTTGTTCAAACAAATTGGAACAAATCCCATCATCAAACATCCCTGATTGCATCTTGTTTGAGAACGTATAGAGATGATTAACTAATTTTGACTTCAACGTCTTAGTTAACTGATAATTAATTGTTTGTCATTGATTAGCTCATTTTCAAAGGAATTTCTATTTTAGTTAACAATCACCAATTTAACTAAAATGAGTAATTCGATTGTTGGTTCAGCTTACCAACCTCCAAAGTTGGAAAAGAAAGCTGATTTCAAAATAAGGAAAATCAGATTTAGGAATCATATGAATTACATTGATTCTGATTCATGGGTGTCCCTCTCTGAAGGTCCTTACATTCCTCCAACACTTGGACCTGATTACAAGGACAAAATCAGCCCGTAAGTCTGAAGGATCTATCACCTGAAGATGCTAAGAATGTCAAATTGACATCAAAGCCTATAGTATGCTTATTATGGCTTTACCTGAAGACCTCTTAATGAGGTTAAAATTTACAAAATAGCCAACTCCTTGTGGAAGATTCTTCACACTGTATATGAAGGGAGTGATGATATCAAAAGCATAAGGAAGGATACATTTCGTTCATGATATGGAACTTTCCATCATATTAAGGGTGAATCTGTTCCTCAACAACCCCATAGGTTCATGGAATTGGTCAGTGAAATGAACATACTGGAGTTGAAATACACCAATGAGGAGTTGAACAAGAAGATGCTCCATACTTTACCAGAAAGTTGGACTCAAACAGTATCCATGTTCAAGAATACCTTAGATCTCAAAGCCATTGTGTTAGATACTTTGGTAGCTAAGGTAGAAGCACTTAAACTGGATAAGAAAACAATAAAAAGAGTGTAAAAGCACCTATTGCTCCTTACTAGTTCAAATAAAGTAAGGGCATTGGCAGTGCTTTTATTTCCAATCATGATGATGGAAGCTCTTGTGCTTTGAGTGATGATGAAGAAGAAGTTGGTTTTTATGCATCAAGAACTTCTAAATCAAACTCTGAAAACAGTTCAACAAGAAAAGTGAGAGGAAAACATGATGAGGGAAAAAGCCTACATGCTGCAACAACCAATAGATCCTCCTCCAGTAAAAACAATCATCAATCTGAACCAATCACTATGGTTCTAGATCAGAAGAACAGAAGGCAGCTTTTGCAGCATTCAGTTCAAGCTTTCAAGCTTATCTGGGTACCACTTTAACCCCTGCACACATTTGTAAGTAAGATCTTAAAGAACTACATCCAGATGTAGTATAAGAGATGGATATGCAATGGTAAATAGCCATGATTGCCTATAGAGCGAAGATGTATATGAGAAGAAACAAAGGATTGGCATCTGCAGGGAGGACAACAAAGATTGGTGTTGATAAGTCAAAAGTGAGATACTATAAATGCAATTTGTATGGCCACTTTTCAAGGGAATACAACCAGAAATCTACCAATGATTTGAGACAAACTCAACAACATCAGTCTTAAAAACATTAGTCTCACCAACAATCAGCAAATCAAAGAACTTTCAAACAGCCTCAACTTATAAATTCATCCCCCCCTAGCCACAAGTTCATCAGCAGGTCCAAGGAAAATTAAGGAAAATAGGTTGATCATTCTGCAAGATGAATTTGTGATTGGAGCATGTATAAGAAGGAAGTGTTGGTCGAACATCGAGCATTGATGGCCAACATGGAGAACAAGGTCCCACCTATGGCTAGAGAGGTAAGGGATAGATTATGTTCATCAAGTTATGTTAAAAAGGTAGAAAGATATGGAGTCCATGCTCAACAACTGGCTAATAAAGTAAAAGAAACAATGGTTTTAAATGAATCTCATATAAGAGGGCATAAATTATATCAGATCAAAATCACCTCTTTACCAAAGGATTTAGATAAACTTGTTTCTGAAAACTACAATTTAAAGCCCAAGTTGAGCATCTGACCACCTCTTTAACAAAATTAATGTGTGATCGTGCATCAAATGAAGTAAAACTTCAGAAGTTTCAATTATAATCTCAGCAATATAAGAAATTGTTAAATTCTCATATTGAATTAAAGAACAAGTATGGGTTGGGTTTTAATGTTGTTGCACCCACTGAATGATAACTATACCCTTTTACCTGAGTCTATGACCAACCGTTTGTCAAACCATTTTATGCCAAGCACCAAAATTGAACAAAAATATGAAATTAATCAATTGGTAAATGGTGATGATTCTGAGGTGAGTGAAACTAAGTATTCTAAATCAGATGTTTTAAAACAAGATGAATTAGAATTTGACTTTGATGAGTGTGATGATTTGGATGAGTTTGATGAACATGATGAGCAAAAAGTTGCTGGTGTGGGTGAGGGAGAGATTGTTTTATTTGAACACATCATGCCCAAAGTTCTTGAATAGATCAACCTAACTTATCCTCTAAAGCAAATAACATGCTGAAGACAACTTGCAAGAGGATAGCTCAGCTGAATAAAGGACTTCATGAACTCAACAAGCAGCAAAAGTTCCCATCAATAAAAAGAACAACTGAAGCTGATGCCACTCTTGACTTTACAGAAGGGGCAAAAATCACTTCCGTAGAAAAGCCAAAGTCTTTCGTAGAACTTATACAGAAGAAGAAGAAAAATGTTGAGATCTCAACACAATCAATATCTGTAGAAGATCTATGGAAGAAGAAGAAATCAGTTGATTCAACAATCATCAAGAAGAAAGCCAAGCAACAGAAAGCTGTGAATCCTAAGCAATAGAAATATCTGATGCTAAACAAGAACCATTTGACATCATGTCAGGAAATGGTAAGTATTCATCAGCTGCAAAATTTGAAAAAGAGTTAAAGGGACAAAAGCAGACAAAGAAGAAGAAAGTGATTGACTCTGAGAATGCAATGTTGGGTTTGTTGGACACATTATCAAAGTAGTTTAACCATTTAAACTTGAAAACGCAGCGGAATAAAGCCTTAATATCATGTTTTATAATCTTAAAATTAAGGCATATAACTTAATATCAACAAACCTAAGAACATAGGATCATATATATGTGTATGAACTAGCTAACAAGAAGAATAAACAACCAAAACAACACATATTAAACAACCTTTGTAGAGCTGTCAGAATGTGAGATTTGATGAAGATGGAGATGTTCTTGAACGACCAAAACACCAAGGATAGGTGTCCTCAAGCATCCATACCCACAAGCATCAAGCAAAAGACCTTTCTTGCTAGGATTTGTTCACCCAAAAACCGTCCAAGAAGGCTGCAAATCCGATTTTCAACCTTCAACTTCTTCAAGAAAAATGGAGAGAAAGTGTTCTTGGTGGTCCTTTGCATGTATGAGAGAGAGAGAGGTTGAGTGTGTGTGTATTCAAGAGTGACTAGTACTAAGACAAAAGGAATCCCACTTGTTTTAAGGGGGCGGCTGAAATGGAGGTTTTAAAAGGTTCCCCCCCAAAATTTTGTCAACAATTTATTTAACTAGTCTTTTGTTAAGTTATAAAATTAACCTTTTAATTTTATAACTCATACACACTTTGTTACTTGATGTTACTTAACCAATTTAAATAACATTACAAATAATACCCTTGAACAAAATATACCTGTAAGTTGTTCTATCTCATATGCAACTTATTTAGAAAACCCATTTTCTAAATTGGTGTAATTATTCAATTGCATGATCATATCATCAATTAAATATTTATTGATGTTTGGTAAACTTGTTATTGGTTATGACCCGACTTGGATCATGACGTACTAGCCACATCAATGTTCTATGTGTCTTGGGCATAAAGAATCCAACAATCTCCCACTTGCACATTATTCATAGAAGATTGATGCAAGCAGTAAATACCGCCTAACAACGGTTTACTACCCTTAATACGCATGACTAAAAGCCATTCAATAACATCATCTCCTTCAAGCATCCAACTTGAAAAGATTTAGGTGAATCAATCATTTATCCTTTTGTTACAGATGTCATGTTAAATCCAAGGACACATAATGATCATTCCTTGTTGATTTAACTTAATCAGGCGTTAGACATCTTGCTCTCAACGAATAAGAGGAACAAATTCGATCTTGACTACATACGTTTCTCACAATCACCTCGTGTCATACCTGAACATACCCTTATGTACTGTCCATTATTTTAGAGAAATGAAGAACTAGCTCAAGGTATAACACATTAGTGAATATCAAAACCCAATATGTATCTCAGGTCGGAGGATACCAAATGATATTCGCCTTTACTCAAATTTACTTATGATCAATCTAGAAAGTTCCATGTAGTAAAATTGAGTGCGGGTCAGTCCAATATTCGTATCCCACAAATATCTATGAACTTTGGCAGCAACCAATTGCTCTATATTCATGCCTAATGGATATCCACCAATCCATGTTCATAATAGTCTTATGTTCATATTTGCTCCCACAAACATCACCGACTACGGACATTTAGAATAATAAAATATTCATGGATGTATTCATGCTAAAATGAACATAACTCAGAATATCATAGATATATGAAAGAGTTAAATATTACATTGTTTCAAACTTAAAATACTAAACAGATCAATTCCAATCACTAGAATATCGAAGCCCTAAGGCACAAGTATGATTTCATGCTTTGCCCTTTCAAGGAGCTTAGTAAGTGGATCCGCAATGTTTTGATCGGTGTGAACTTTACGAATACATATCTTTCCCTTTTCAACTTCATCCCTTATGTAGTTGAATCTCTGCTCAATGTGTCTAGTCTTTTGATGTGCAAGGGGTTCTTTGATTTGTGCAATCGCACCCTCGTTATCATAAAAGATTTCTAGGGGGTCTTGAATGGTAGAGAGGTCACACCCCGGGCCCAGGTAGGGTGGGACGTCACAGACTAGCAACAATATATGGCAGCAGAAACAAACCAATACAAGAGCTCAAAGGAGAGAATATCACATGGCATTTAAAGTTTTCAAAAGATACCGGGGCTAGAAATAGATCTAGCCCCCAAATGAGTTATACAACCAACATATAGATAAATTATATTGTTTAACAGAAATTTTCAATTCTTGAATTTGTTCTTTAAGTAAAATAAGCCAATGCCATGGTCATGGGGATAAGTCTAGGTCTTCTATAACACCTAGAGTCTCTTCATGGATTACCTGAAACATGCTCAAAAATAAATTGCGTTAACAAAAAAGTTGGTGAATTCAAGTGCTTAAAGTTTAAAAACAAATAGACTTAACAAAATCCTCCTTTGATAAAAGCAAAGAATCATAGGTTCAATATCATGGGAGTATCATAATCAACCCTGCACTCAGTCCCGATTAGCCTCTTCTAAAGTTGTGTTTTACCGGTTATTCCCGAAGGACGAACTGAGCCCCAAACCAGTGCACCATACCTGCCCGTATGGTTCACCATAGTTTCTTAACAAAACCTATCACATGCCACAAACGACCCCTCAAGATCTCAGTGTGGTACCTCCCTGTGACGGGAGCCACTGTGTGTGGATTCCCCAAATAGATCTATCCATATAAAACAAGCGGTTCACGAAAGAATTAATGATCGTGATATAAGTATCAGCAGGTAACCATAAATCCCACATACAATCACCAAATAAAGCACAATTATAGTTCATAAATAATAGAGCATGTTTCATCCTAAAGCAGTAGTAAAATGGGAATCACTAGAACTCACCTTAGGTGTTAAGCCAAAAATAACTCTTCGCGTGCCAGGAATGTCTCAAGTCTAGCATCCAAACATGAAGGTATTAAGTGATAAGCTACTGCTGTAAACTTATTTAAGGTGCAACAAGTGTGTCAAAGATTTAGTTGCCGGATACGTCATTGATTCGATTAGGGTTTGCATAAAGAGTTCCCGTTTATGGAAAGTCATGGTTTCCCATACAATTTAGGATTTTACATCATTAAGTTAAGGATATGGGGTAAATATTCTGTTTAAGTGATTATTAGTCTCATATGAGTCGGTTATGATGTTTGGTAAAATTTTACAGTTTAGTCCCTCAAGTTTCAAAATTGACAGTTTCTACCCACAAGTTTGGTTTCTTGTACTAAATGACTTTTTTGACCAAAAAAATAAGGCTCTTAAAGTAAAACTTGACTTATTATTGGTTAAGTGTTCCAAAGTTTCAGAATATGGATCCGGTTTAAAACCGATGCGTTATCGTTCCCGATTACGGTAAAACCGGAGTGTTTTAACGGTTAATTAAGGATGTTCGTAAATTTGAGTCTTGGACCAGTAGGTATCATCTTAAAGACATTTTTATAAGTTTCAAGTCCTTTAATTATGAAATTTTGCCTCTAATAGTGGAAAGCCTCGTTTTTACGTTTAACCCGTTAAAACGCGATTTTAACCGAATTTGACCATTTAAATCCTTAATTGACCAATATTTCAAATCCTTTAGGTCTTTTAACACTTAACATACTGAAATGACATGGTTTTTATAAATCTTAGCTTTAAACCCCTTTTTCTTGGATTTTCTCAAAAACGACGCCTAGTTAATACCCGTTTTAGTTAAAACTCCATTTAACTTACCTTTTTGTCCATTTAAATTACCCATTGACTCCAGAACACTTTTTTAACCATTATTGAGCCTGGAATACTTTTTAGGATGGTGAAAATCTATGTTTTGTTGATTTAAAACTCTTTTTACCACTTTTCGGGTCCCCGAACATGTCCAAATAATCTACAAGTTTAAGGCATTTATATTTTCAGCCATTAACATCTCATCACATTCCGAAAATCATCCAAAACATACTGAATTTCTATGTCTACCTCACGGGTTCATCATCCCAAATAAGAACATGCTGGAACTATAGTATTACACCATTTTCATGCATTACACTTGTGTTAAATGTCATGACACATGATTAAACCATAACCAACATTTTTATTACTTTGAAATCAGGTTGTTAGGAGATTAAAACATCCATTTTGAGCAGGTTACATGATGTGTTTTGAAGGGTTACAAGTTGTGCAAGTTGGATGGTGTAAATACACCCGAAAAGAGGGTTTTCTAGGTGTAACTCGTGTTACACCTATAAAATGACATGCTTTACGAGTACGATACCTTTAAAGTCATGAAAAGCTCCTTATGAACGAATTTGTAGCATAAAGTTTATGTTAGATATGAGAATGGTAAGGTTTTGAATGAAAAATGAAGACAAACACATGAAATAACCAAAACCGGCAACATGAAGCTTACACTCGATGTAGGTCGCGGTTTAGAGGTTGTAGTTGGTCGTGGGTGGCTCGAAACTCCTTGGACGAAGCTGGAGAATCTCTAGCAAGGATGGAGAAGACCGGACTCAGCAAGATTCGTGTATCCAAGGCTCACAAACTTCACCTTTTGCGGGTCTTGAGCTTGGCCGATGGTAGTTGTTGCTGTTCTTCGACTGTGGCTGAGAATGGAGAGCATTTTAGTGTGTTTTCTGCTGGAGAATCCGAAAATGAGAGAAGGTTGATAGAGTGTATGAAGTGGTGTGAGGTGTTGCATGCAAGGTGAGTGGGTAGAAGGGGAGGTGGTGTAGAAGGGTGGTGAGTGGTGGAGAGGGGGGTGGTCGATTTGGCCTTTAGTGAGGGTTTTTTCTTTAAATTTTTTTAATTGTAAAGTAATTATTAAGTGGTATTATTTTGTAGTGTAGTGTATAAATATTAGTTAGTAGATATTGTTAGATGTTGTCATGTGCATGATTAACCATGCATGAACCGAAAATTACAAGTGTGTGTGTATATGCACACATTTTAATTGTTTCAATTAGGGTTTTGAATTCCAGCTAGGGTGACTAATTAACATTCCTGGACAATAAGTTTCTAGAATATAAAACTTGAAATAACTAAAATTCACAAAAATCACATAAAATCTTGGGAATGTAAGTAATAGCAATTGATGATTCTAAATTCACTAATAGGGTTTGATTGTTTCTATTATTAGTACTCACAAGACGGGTGATGATGCAAGTAAGTTAGGGTTAGAATAATGACCTTGAGGCCGGTTGTCACATTCTCCCACCGTTTAGGAAGTCTCGTCCTGAAATTTTAGCTTCGATTAGAATATGAACGGGTGGGTTTGAAGAGGTGTGGATAATTCTTTCTCATTTCGTCTTCTCACTCCCAAGTGAACTCAGGTCCTCTTTTTGAATTCCATCTGACCTTGACCTTGGGTATGCGGCTTTGTCGGAGTTTCTTGACCAACCTGTCAGTGATTTCCAAAGGTTCTTCCACGAAGTTCAGCTTGTTATTGATTCTTGCTTCTTTCAAAGGTAGCTCCAGGGTTTTGTCTACCATGCACTTCTTCAAGTTTGACACATGGAAGGTGTCGTGTATATAACTCAACTCTTGAGGCAGTTTCAATTTGTACGCCATAGGGCCAATTCTTGTAAGTATTTCGAATGGTCCAACGTATCTCGGGCTTAACTTTCCTCTCTTTCCAAATCTCACGGTTCCCTTCCATGGTGCTACTTTCAGCATTACCCCGTCACCCACTTGAAACTCTAATGATTTTCGTCTCCTGTCAGTGTATTCTTCTGACGGTCCCTTGTTGCCCGTAGACGCTCCTTGACTTTGAAAATCTTGTCGGCGGTCTTCAACACGATGTCGGGTCCCAATACTTGGCTATCACCAATCTCATTCCAACTTAATGGTGATCGACATTTCCTACCATAGAGAGCCTCATACGGAGCTTCCTTGATACTTGCGTGGTAACTGTTATTATAGGAGAACTCCACCAAAGGGAGATGGTTATCCCAGTTCCCACCAAAGTCAATCACGCAAGCTCTCAGCATATCCTCCAAAGTTTGAATGGTCCTTTCGCTCTGACCGTCAGTTTGTGGGTGGTAAGCACTGCTTAAATCCAGACGGGTTCCTAAGGCCTGCTGGAGTGATTTCTAGAAATGAGAAGTGAAACGGCTATCACGGTCGGAGATTATCGATAGTGGCACACCACGCCTAGTCACTATTTCATTGATATACAGTTGAGCCAGTTTCGGCAGGTCGTAGTCTTCTCGAATCAGCAAGAAGTGAGCTGATTTAGTTAGCCTATCCACTATTACCTAAACAACATCATGACCTCTAAACATTCTGGGTAGCTTTGTAACAAAATCCATCTTCACGTTATCCCATTTCCATTCTGGGATTTCGAGTTGTTGCAACGTTCCTGATGGTTTTTGGTTTTCATCTT
>BJCO01466475.1:0-10599 GCA_018326465.1 Flaveria floridana
AATAACAGGTTTCGGGGACGAAACCTATATAAGGGGGGTGGACTTGTAACGCCCGGATATTTTCTTTGAAGCCGACGAAAGAAGAAAAGAAATAAAGTCCAAAGTCGAGGGACCAAACTTTCCAAAACGGGAAGAAAGTTGGATGAGTGGGGGTATAAAGGAGGAGGGCAGCCCACACCCTCCCCATTCTTGCAAAAACTCAGCCAAAGGGAGAAGAGAAGGAGAAAAGGGAGAAAAGGTTGGTTCGGGTGGATTCAAGCTTGAAAATCGAAGTGTAGCGGGTCAAATCGAAGCTCTACTCGACGGGATTGTTTGTGTGAGTTCTAGGACCCCTCTTTTTCACGTTTTGGTCGATTTTGGGGCCTTACATTATTATTATTATGATGATTATTATTTATTTATTATGTAAATACTTAACATTATTAACTTTCAAATTAAAGAATTAAAGACAAATTAAAGAAAGAAAAAAAAGACATAAATAACACATGAGTTTCATAAATGACAGTAATGGTCCTTACAAGAATAAACGATGCTAACTTTAAATTAAACTAAAAATACAAGATGTTACACTGATGAACTTTTATTACTAGCATCTTTATAATCATCTCTCTTCTTCTCCACTTCATCCTCATCTCCTTTATCATCATTCTTCTTTTCCATTTTTTGTTTTATCATGATCAAAAACTCCAACTCAGAAACTCTCTTGTTAAGAGTTTCTATATGTTTTTATAGATCAATGATTATCTCTGATTATTCTTTCAACTGTTCTTCTAGTTCTTTCATAGCAATGGTTTGGATGGCCAAAGTGTCCATATGACCACCGATTTCATCCCTAGAATGTTGAAGATCACCCTTTAATTCTTTGATCTCATTATCTTTTTCTTTCATTTCAGAGTCATACTTTTCTTTTAGATCTTTCAATTCTTTCTCCTTCTCATCTAACTCCAGAAGTCTGTCTTGAATGATATCAAATATCTATTCAGGAGATTTTCCATATTTGATACTTTCTTCAGAAGCTCAGAGATCATTTCATCTTTCTCATCAAGCCTATTTGCCTTTGATTCAGTAAAACTCTTAGACGGAGCTGCTTCTGAAGTCACTTGCCTCACAGGCATCTGTATTTGATGATCTTCCTCATCAGATGATGATCCGGATTCCTCTGAAGAGCTGGCAGAATCACCAAACTCAGCAGACTCAGCAGCAGTGGGTGAAAATGGATTGGAAGATGTAGGTGAATGATGAATTGGTGAAATATGGAGTGAGTGAATGGGTGATATATTGGGTGAGTGTATGGGTGATATATGTGGAGAGATGATTGGTTGTGTTTGTGGAAATGGGATTGGTGATCTTTGAGGTGATGGTATTAGTGTAGGCATAAATGGTGAGTCTATATCAGCTGTATGAATAGAAGGTCAGTGTGAATATGCGCACCTCAACTTGTGGTGACACTGGACTCTGTCCTTCTTCAGCAATGCCAGCTTGCTCATCAACATTTTTTTGACTAGGAGCAGCTTGATCTTTTTCTTGAACATGCTCATCCACAGGAGCCTCTTGTTCTTGTTCCTCTAAATTCTCATCTTGGTTGATCTATTGAAGCATCCATGGTAGCAGAGGAAAGAATGTGCCACTATAAAAATTCCTGGGATCTCTCTTCTTTAAGTACTTGTAGGATTTTGCATTATAGTTAGGAATATCCATCACTGGTCCTACAGGCACTATGTCAGGAAATGCTTCATTGATAAAGCATTAAAGAAATCTTCGATACATCAGAAACATTTGTCTTCTACCCTCTTGGATGTTAGAGACCAAACCATTTAAAACATAGGCTGACATGTTGAATGGTTGGTCTGTGCACAGAGCACATATGGTTGATGATGTAGTGACAGGAATGTCATTCCAACCAGTCTTCGTTTTAGACAAGCAGTGTTGGAAGATGTGAATCAGGAATCTCCATTGCAAGTCCACCAACCCTTTGACAATCTACTTTCCCTCATATCCTCCTTCATAGACAATGTTGGCGAAGAAGGTCATAATCTCATCATCATCCAATTCCAATGGAGTGTCTGCATCATCACCAAACTGTAGACACTGTATCACAGTTTGCTCAATGATGGCTAAAGTGTGATCTTCAGTGATTCTTCCTAAAAGAGTCCGTACACCATCTATGTCTGTTACTTCAGCAATTCCCCAGAAAGATCTTATGAATTTCTCATAGATAATTGGTCTGACAGTAACAGCATGAGCCACTTTAGTGGTCAAGATGAATCTGATCATGTCTCTTAAACCTTCTACGTTAGGAGCATCAGGGTCAAGAAAACCACTGACATTATGGAGCTTGCTCCATGTAAGGTTAGCCATTAGATTCTGCACAAGATGCATATGAGTTAGATATGGATAATGAATCATCAATTATATTGGTGAAATCAAGTTGATTATTTTAGTTTTGACTTTTGGATGGTCAAAATTAAGTAATCAAAGGTACTGTTTCATAGAAATTTGTCCTAATCTTGATTTTGCAATGTATGACCAGTTTTATTATGCATTATCTATTATTTCAATGTTGGTTTTCTGATTAAAATCCCTTTTTACATTCAACCATATGTTTTAAAGTCAACATTTTCAGTTTTGATGATCCCCTGTTCATCCGAAGGTTAATTAGGGTTTTGAAAATCACTTATTTGGGTTGATTTTCAAGATCATTTGTGTCATTGGACTCGGAAATGTCTATCAATCCTTAGTTTATGGTTGTTTTGAGATTATTTAAGTTCTAGGGTTCTGAATTTTGAAATGTGTTCATCGAACGCATCTGAGAATCACCTTGTTTTTGGTACTACGATGGTATAGAATTGAAATATAGACAATATGAAGTTTGATGAACACTAAAATCCGAATGATATTAATGATGGATGAATAACAGTAGGAATGATGTTTTTGCTCGTCGCACTATATAGTCTTTCAAATTTGAAAAGTATTAAATGAACTATAATGATCTGTTTAAATAGCCCTTTTAATGTCTTTTTTTTTAAATTTTACAAGTGTTAAAAAAATGCAATCGACTACTGTAGTAAATGCGAGTGTTAAAAACAAATGCGGTCGACAACTGTAGTAAATGCGGAAGATTAAAACAATCAGCATTTGTTTACTGTAGCAAATGCGAAAGAGTAAAGTCTGTTAGCATTTGTGTACTGTATCAAATGCCGAATAAGTTTAGATACTTTAACACTGTAGCAAATGCAGATGTTTAAGTTAGTCAGCATTTGTACACTGTAGTTGATGCTGAATAAAATTTGTCTTCCCGTATTTACTTCAACAAATGCAGATGAACAATTGAGTTGTTCGCATTTCTTGAACTTCATAGATAATGACAGAAGAGTGTGAGCACACTTCTAATTTGTGATGACACAAATATACAACCAAGTTTAAGTATTGAATTTCAACCATTTTTTGAGAAATGCTGCTGAGAAAAACAAATGCGGATGAATAAATTTTTTGTCTGCATTAGTTTTCTTACTTGAAAACATTGTTAATATTTATGGAGACACTAATGTGGTAGAGTTAACTTATCCGCATTACTTTCACTTGTTATTTTCATGACTCAAAACTGTTACCCGCATTGGTTATGTGCTTGGGTTACCTTCACCCACATTAACCAATGCTCTTACCTGCATTAAGTTTTGAACTTGTCAACACTTAGTGTTTCTAATATGGATAGTTTTGGTGGTTTTTGCTTTGATACTTGATCTTTATGAAGCTGTGTCTTTTGCTTGTTTCTTATGAAGTTTTGCCTGTTTCTTGAGTTGTCAATTCTTGCTTGGATTGACTTGTACATTAGAGATAATACAAGTTTCCCAGTGTTGACTGATCTTGGACTTTTGTGCTGCAAGATGTCTGCAAAAACTGAGATACTATGGTATAACTTCTGCACCAACACAGTCAGATTTTCTGATTTTTGAAATTGTTTCTGAATTTTTATATTTTAAGAAAGGAAACATCTGTATATTGATGATCAAAATTTTAATTACTCCCCTTAAAGTTTATATCTATATAAGATAGAAACATTAAAGAGTTGAAAATTTTGAAGAGAAAATCTTGTTGTGATTTTTGCTTTCTTATCTAGACAAGAAGTTGAGATATACTTTTCTTTAGGATCATATCAATCTTACCTTTCACAAGTGCAAGCAGTTGTTAGTAAAACAGACATGTTCATGAACATATTGATTAAAGGTATGTTTATCCTCTTAAACTCAAACTTGGTTAATATTTTGATGCAAATGATCTTATCATGTTTTGAGTTGATTGGGTATTCAACATATACCTCACACTCAAAAGCATGGAAAGATCAACCATCTACATGCAATGTATGATAGAACTTTTAACATCTTACTTGACCAGGTTACTTAAAATATGAAATCTTAGTTTGCTTGATCCTTATTAGGATTCTTTTATTTTGATCCTTTTATCAATTTGATCCACATTGGGATTCTTTTAACTTCACTTTGGAAGGTGATCTCTTAGGATTATTTGGTTTCATTCACTTGGAATGTATTTTATTCTTTTGTTTCATCCAAGTTGGAGGTGTTCCTCATTGGGAATCTTGATGGATCATGAC
This sequence comes from Flaveria floridana, assembly GCA_018326465.1. NCBI lineage: Eukaryota > Viridiplantae > Streptophyta > Magnoliopsida > Asterales > Asteraceae > Flaveria > Flaveria floridana. Next base: position 4,610 of record BJCO01466475.1, read on the forward strand.
ATCAGCACTATGTGCTTGTTTCTCTAGGTCTTTGCTCAGTAAAACAGAAGGGAAACTGATGTTAGTAAAAGAGACTATTATGATATCATTACCTGGTGTATATAGGTTACTACACACACATATTTTGGATAAGCCAATACTTACACACACTATGAGATGAAAGCGTCACAGTTGAATATAAGCTTTAGTTCATCACTACATGTGTTTTTTTTCCAAGTTACGCCTACCCGCATATCAGATAAGTCATGTAAGTCATTTGTGATTTATAAGTAAGCACGGTGAATGATATAATGACTGTAATTATATCATTTCCCTATTGTATAAACCATATACTTCTTCTTTTGTTTTCTTTTTGTATTTTTGAATTTTGAATGTTTTGTCGATTTTGATTTTTAATGAAGATTAATCATGCCAATTGATTGAACTAGGAATTAAAATCTAGTTGGATCAAATGCCTTAGTCAATAAATCAGCTAATTGATTATCAGTGTGAACCTGTATCAATTTGATTAAACCTTTTTAGCACAATCTCTTAAAAAGTGATATATGATTTCAATGTGTTTTGTTTTTGAGTGTTGAACTGGATTATTTGTTATGAACATAGTTTTTGTGTTGTTAATGTGAATAGGAGTGTGCAAAAAGTTAAAACCATAATCAAGCATCTGGTTTTGAATCTAGAGAACTTGAGAACAACATGCTGATGCTGCTATATATTCGGCTTCTGCTGTTGAAACAGATACATTTGTCTGCTTCTTGCACTGCCAGGAGACCAGTCTGGGACCAAAAAATTGACAACCGCCAGAAGTGGACTTTCTGTTGAAATTGCATCCCCCATAATCACTGTCAACGTATGCATAAAGATTGAAAGCTCCTTCCTTTGGATACCATAATCCAAGAGTAGGCTTGCCCTTAAGATATCTGAATATCCTCTTGACTGCATTCATATAAGATTCCTTGGGATCTGCTTTATATCTCGCACACACACAAACACCAAACATAATTTCAGGCCTACTGGCTATTAGATACATAAGTGAACCTATCATAGAATGATAGTGAGTCTACTGGTTTGCCTTCAGGATCTGGACCAATCTTCACTTTAGTATCAACAGGAGTTCTGATGGGCTGACAATCAGCAAACTTGAACTTCTTCAACATTGTTTCCATGTATTTTGATTGATTGATGAAGATTCCCTCTGCTGTCTATTGGACTTGAACTCCTAGAAAGAATGTGAGTTCGCCCATAGCACTCATTTGAAATTTTGAATGCATGAGATCTTCATAGTCTTTACGAAGTAACTTGTTTGTTGAGCCAAAGATGATATTATCCACATATATCTGAACCCGCAACATATCTTTTCCTTTTCTCTTTTTGAAGAGAGTCTGATCAATCTTTCCTCTTTCATATCCGTTTTCAAGAAGAAAAGATGATAGTGTCTCGTACCACTTCCTTGGAGCTTGATGAAGACTATACAAGGCTTTGTCAAGCTTGTATACCATGTGTGTAAAATCTGGGTCTTCAAATCCAGGAGGTTGACTCACATAGAATTCTTTAGCAATCTTTCCATATAGAAAAGCACATTTCACATCCATTTGATAAACAGTGAATTTCATGGATGTTGAATATGCTATAAAGAATCTTATTGCTTCTAGTCTAGCTACAGGAGCAAATACTTCATCATAATCAATTCTTTCTTCTTGCGTATACCCCTGATCCACTAGTCTTGCTTTGTTTCTAATGAAGATTCCCCTGCAATCAATTTTATTCATGTATAGCCACTTGGTATCGATAGGGTATTGTCCTTCGGGAAGATCTACCAGTTGCCATACTTCTTGTTTCTTGAATTGTAGCAACTCTTCCTGAATTGCCTCAATCCAACTATTGTCTTGAAGAGCCTCTTTGATATTTTTGGGTACTGTTTGACAAAGAAAGCAAGAGAGCAAACAGATGTTTGCTATGCTTGATTTGCTTCTTGTCACCCGTTCATTAAGTTCACCAATGATGCTGTCCACTGGATGATTCTTGTGTATTCTAATGGTTGGAATTGGGTCAATAGCAATGGTTACATCAAGATTGGAGACGTTCAGATTATCTTGGTGAGAGGGAACTTCATCTTGTACTGTAGGGGAGTTGTGAAAATAATCAAAGACTATTTCAGTTCTTGCTTCAGCATTAGCAGCACTTTGATTACTTCCATTATTTGAAGTTCTCTCAGTTTCAACTGGAGGTGTAGCATGATCTTGAGTTATGACTTTAGTGGATGGTTCTTCTGAAGGAGATAGTATTATGCTAGGACCATCCTCAGTTGAAACACTTTGATTTTGAAATGATTGTCTGACAGGATCAGCTTGCAGTGGGACATCTTCATTAAGTTACTCAGTAGAAGTTAGAGGAATCATTGGAAGGTTATTCATTCTTTCTACTAATGATGAAGATTCAGCTGATTATAGGTTTCCTGCAGCAGACAAGTGAAATTGATCAAAAGATTTTGTAAATGAATCAATATCAAACAACCAGTCAGGACCATTTGTAGATTTGGGAAATGAATGTTCCTTAAATTGAACATTTGTTGATTCATCAATTATGTTTAATCTAGGATTAAACACTCTATAAGCCTTTGAGATAGAAGAATAAGCCACAAAGAATCTTTCATCAGACTTGGATGAAAAATTTCCCAAATGGTCTCGGGTGTTTAATATTGAGACAGGACAACCAGATGATTTGAAAATCCAACAAATGGTTTTGTTTGAAAGATAAGTTCATAAGGATTCTTGTTGCTTTCTTTTACAATCAAAGTTCTATTTTGTACAAAGCACGATGTGTTAACTGCTTCTGCCTAAAAGGTAATTGGCAATTTAGCATCGGCTAGCATGGTTCGTGCTACTTCAATTAGGGTTCTATTTTGCCTTTCAGCTACCCCATTTTGTTGAGGAGTTCTAGCTGCACTAAATTGATGAGCGACGCCTTTGGTTGTATAAAATAAACTCATATCTTCGTTCTTAAATTCTATCCCATTATCACTTCTAATTGTTTTGACTTTATGATCAAGTTGGTTTTCAATATTTGTGATAAAATCTTTTATTAGTTAGGATGCTTCGTTTTTATGAAGTAAGAAGAAGACCCATGTAAATCTGGAAAAGTCATCTATGATCACCAAACAATACTATTTCTTTCCAATACTCATAACATGAGTTGGTCCAAAAAGATCCATATGAAGTAGCTTCAATAGAGAATCATTTGTGTTCACCAGTTTTGGCTTGTGGGATGACTTATGTTGTTTTCCTTTAAGACAAACTGAACAGTGATCAATAAAGTGAAATTCTTTTTGGAGTAAACCAATGACATGATTTCCCTTGACCAATCTGTTTATGTTTTTGAAATTGGTGTGTCCCAAACGTCTGTGCCAAAGCTGCGACTCATCAAAAGATGCTTTTGATAGAAGACATGTTTCTTCTTTTGGTAAAGCAGAATTAAGGTTTAAGACATAGGTGTTATTTTTCCTCGGGGTCTTCAAGATAACCCATTCTGTAGGAATTTGGAATCCTGGTTCAGAATGTACCAATGAGTGTCGGTGAAGTGAGTTGAATATTTCTTGTCACAGATCTGAGACACGCTGAGCAGATTGAAATTTAGTTGTTTATAGTAGTTCACTCTCTCAAAGCTCAACATCCCATTTGTCACAGATCCTTCACCAGTGATTCTGCCACCTTGTGAATCTCCACCAAATGCCACAGTAGTTCCTTGAATATGCTTGAAATCATGAAGGAGCGAACAATCTCTAGTCATGTGTCGGTAGCACCCACTGTCCATGTACCATAAGTTATTAGGCCTGTATGAATGACCTTGAAAGCACAAAAAGAACTAATTAGAATATGGAACCGAAGCCATGATAGTCTTGGGTTTCCCGTTCCTATCCATGATAGTAACTTGTTGGTACTTTCCTCTACACTGTAACTTAGGGGATGTGGTTAATTTCTATTTATATCTTAGTTGGTTTATCACATCAATATCAACTGAAGAGTCAGAAGAGTATTCAAACCTTTGACCCCTATTTCTTTTGAGAAATTGGACACGTTTTTTATTGTCAAACTTCGTTTTTGAATTATGAAAATCATGAGTTTGTCTAAAGTTGGGATTTATATTTCTTTAAACTCTCTTTAACTCTTTCATTTTACCCAAATCATCATCAGAACTGGAAGTCTTGGATTGTTTATGATGAAAATGACTGTTGATTTTGGGTTTCACAAATGTGATTGGTGAGATGGGCTTGTTTTAAGGAATTCTCAGGCCATTTTGTTTGAAGAAACAATCAGATGTGTTATGGTTGGTCATATCACAAACAGAACAATATTTGTTAAAATAATAATTTTCAGTGGAATGATTGTTCATGTCACAGATTGAGCAATATTAATTGAAATAACACTTATTTGTTCTGTGATTTGACATTTCACACACGTCACAATACATGTGTTTGTTTCTTGACATTGATCCTGGTGTTGAGGCCTCAGTAGCTTTACAAGTTTTGGACTGAGCCTTAATCTTTGATTTTGGTAAGGAAGTATGATCAGCCCGTTTAGTAGTTTCTTTCATAACACTATTAGTTTTGGTTTTCTTGGGCTGATGTTGCTTTCTTAAACTTTTCCTGTCCTCCCTTTTTTGTTGGTTTACATGATCTTTATTAAAACCAACCCCTTGCTTTGGTTTTGATGATTGAGGATCTGATTTGATCTTTGTTTTTGAAAACAGTGAGATTTTGCTTTTGTTTTTCGATGAAACGTTATCTGATTTGATTGAATTCTTTGGAGATTTGATCTCATAATCAGATCTGCTTTTAGCAGATGGTTTCACAGAATCATTTGTTATGTTCTTTTCTTTGGAAATTACAGGAACAAATTTCACAAAAGGCACTATGGCTTTGATAGGACTTCTTGGTTTAATGACATTCACTGTCTTGTCTGAGTACTCTTTGATTTTGATAGGATGAACTAACTTAATTTCTTCTCATTTGTTTTAATATAAACACTTGGTTTATTTTAAGGATTAGTGATTTGAGTTACTATTGATTTAGGTTCAATAGTTTTAGGTTCAATTTTATCAGTCAGAGTGACAGACTCAGGCATGACAGTGTAATTGTCATTATATGGTGGGTGACATGAATTGTATCCAATCCCAATCATATCATTGTGCTCCTTCTGTAAGTCAAGCATCTCTTGCAGCTTAGCTGAAGATAGTTGAAACTTTTCAAGTTTCACTTCAGTAACTGATTGCTCATCCTTGGATTGGGCTAGCTTTTTAGTTAATTTTTCATTTTCAGCTACAAGAGTGTACTTTTCTCCATGCAGTTTTTCTATATCTGAGATGAGAGATTTGATTTTTATTTCAAAGCATTTGATCTCTCTTTTATACATCTCAGATTTTACTTTTTCTTCTTCGATTTTAGCTGCCAATTTTTGATTGTGCTCATGGTAACCCTGTAGTTCAGCAATACATTTATCACTACACAGATTAGATTTTACCTCAGATGGCATTGGAGTTGGGCCATCGTTGATGTCAGCCATGAGAGCATGATTTTGAAGTTGAGGCTTCACTTCCTCAGGATATAAGCTCCAGTCACATACTCCATCTTGTCTGATGACAAGAGCATTTGTGTAAGGCACCGTTCCCGGGCTCCCCACAGCTGGTCATTCATCGCACATAAACATATATATTTGCATTAGCTTAATAAAATCATGCAGCGGAATTTCTAAGATAAACTTTTCTTTTACTATAAATACTTTTGTCATTTAATACAACGTACGTCAATTACAAAACATCTAATGTTGCATTATATCACAAAAGCTTTATTACAAAAGGGTAATAAACAATGACCTCTAATATAGAAATATTAAAATTTTCATCATAAAGAAGATTCCTTAAGTAATTCCGTACATCGGAACCCTTAAGGAACACATGACGTTTGCATGCAACATAAGTTGTTGCATGTATTATGCACC